>JAOPJG010000033.1:0-59779 GCA_027478255.1 Dispira simplex | reverse complement strand
TTATATGTCTTATGACATTAGTATTAGTTCAATCCAATGTTTATTAAAGGCTATTAGTTTACCCAATTCCCAACAGACTGTATTACGAAAAATCTGTCAGAGTTGAGTGGGCTTCTCACAAAATCCTACTCATTAAATTGTCCACAAGTAACACGTACACCTTTGCTCCAAATCGCTATATAGGCGAAAAAATTACCCAGTCCACCAGTTGAAAGTAAACGGTAACAACTGCTTGCATTATAGTATCATCTAACCCTACTATAAAGACATAGCCCCCTAACCCTCACTTTTACCAAAATATATACAGTGTTCGGATATCACCGGTAATAGAAACAGATGAATTGCTTTTTTTTTCTTCTTGCCAACAGAGCTTTAACCAATTGTCAAGTGAACAACCCTTTTGGTGCATGAGTGTTACACCTAAATTCTAGTTGCACGTGTGATGGATCTGTCACTGCCTTAAACAGTAATCCATTCTTTGAAAAAAATATGCACAGAGATGCTCCTATAGCACACCTTTCTTTTCGATTTTCCCTGAATGAAAATTTGCCGCTTTCTATAGGAAATTCGGGAGGGAATACAGAATTTTGTACTATCTACCCATGGTTCATTTTAGGTCGTGGTTCACCCGTTGATATCTTCATTGCAGGGGAGGAGGACCGTTCTCGGTCACGTCACAGCCTAATCCTCTGCTTTTAAATGTGGTCGGTAAGGTCTTTGGACCACGCTGGTGCAATCGTAGTAGTTAGGCCATGCGGTATCACGGCTGATTATAAAACTACTCTCTTTTCCCCTCATCTGGTCAATATTCATTCCAACCCAAGTGTTTGCACTATACTTTCTTTTTTAAGTTGAATTGATTGTCCCTTATTCTACCTCTTCACCGTTTTAGGCTGACTTTTAAAAAGCGAAGTTGATATCGCTTACCAGTGCCATTATTTTCCTGATAGTGCACCTGCTGACCAGTGTTGGTTTTTTACAATGAGACTCTCCCTGGCACTGCTAGTGGCTGCAGTGCTACTCTGTTTAACCCACATATGGGCTTACCCTGCGGAAGGCATCTCCACCCAACGTCCTACGGATGGACGAAACGATGTGGAATTCGGTACCGATAATAGTGAAAATTCGGCACCGTGGAAAGAGGTAAAAGATTTCACTAGAGAGGACGTGCAAAACCTCAAAGATTTCGTGTTCCAGTATTACACCGGCAAAGGTAGATTCACCAAGGCCGAATTCGACGAGTTTAGTCACAAGGTGGGTGGTCCCGAAAAAGCGGTCAAGATTCTCTACATTTACTACAAAAAAAGGTACCGGCGACCCGGATTCTTCTTCAACAGTCTCAAGGCCAAATGGGGTAAGCAGGTGTACGATCATTATGGACAACGCGATTTTACCAAGAAATCCAACAAGTTTCATCCTGCCGACTATATTTCTTACATAGGAAAGCAGATGTACGACAGGTATCGCTATACTTTACCCTTTGAAAGTGTGGACAACGGTATTGATTCCTCCGGAACTCGGTCGACTACCCCCACATCCACTGCTCCCAACGGTGAAAGACCTCCTGGCACGAGCAGTGCCAGAAATGATTCAGTGGTAGCGGCAAGAAGTAAAGACCCGTATAATGGCCCCCGGTCTAAAGACGACGAATATATGCCGCAGGAAAATGGAGATAGAAATTCGAATGTGCAACCAGACCATTTCACTCTGAATGGTAGAAGTGGTTATTACAGCCCCGACAATCCCTGGGGACCAAGGAGCGCCGATGGCAATAATTTTCCGCCTTACACCACAAGTATATCGGATATGGGCAGTCTCAATGGGAATACCAATAAATTTGATCTAGGGAAGCATACGGTTTATGATGGCCTTCAGGGCGACAGAAAAGCTCGTCATGGAAGCAGTGACCCCGAAAATCACCTTCCTTTTGTAGAAGAACCAGGAGACGACAACGCCAAGCGACCTCTGGATACTTGACCGTCAGCCCTACTATAGACGACGCTGACCCTAAAACCCCACCCGAAGGGAATAGAGTACCGATGTCAAGAGCCGATTAGGAAAACGGCAGACTAATCAAAGGGCAGGATTCGAGATCTTCAAGTGATACTGAATAACTAATGGCCGTGTAAAATCATGGAATTATGGAGCCCTGTCACTGTATTAGACCGATTCCTTGTTAAGCAGTGTGGTGGGTGACACATTCTGAAGACTAACCGGGTTTTGGCACTCTGATGAGGTCTTAAAACTATACCAATGTATCCTCTGTGAATAGTTAGTCATGAATGTCATGTGGAGTACATCATAGAGTTTTAGTCAAATATTTCGTTTTGTTGGGAGAACATGGCTTTTTTTATACCTTTGTAGCCAGTCATTTTTATACTATGGTCTTCATTTATGGACATGGCAATTTTTTTTTGGAAATTTTTATCGTGGACCAAAAAAAAGGGAAAGCGTTGGTAATTTATAGCATCTGAAATAAATATCAACAAATTCCAAAATATATAATGCTAGTGGTATATAAAAGAAAACAGTATATGGTGGCAATGCTCTTATTTATCCAACAGAGGGCAAAAAAATACAAGATAAAACCTACACGGAATGTACAATCCGACATACGAGTAACACAAACAATATCACAAAATTATTGGTTTTTAATACCGACCTAGTTGACGCAGACGGAAAACCAGTAAAAGCCCGAATGCTATTCCACTCAAGATACATATAGTAGCCGTGGTTAAAAAGGCCGACTGAAAGCACTGATTTCCTACACATTTCACAGGAGTCACCACTCCCATATTCACAAGCGATGGTAATTCATCCTGACAGGTACCCGACTCACACTCGGGAGCTGTGTGGATAACGTGGGCATCGTACACTAACCCGAGCACCGAGTTACATAAATGGCCACCGATAGCCGGTCCTAAAGTCATCCAACCCCAATAATAACCTAAATGACGGGTACCCCAATACTCACTAGTAACAGTAGGACACAATGCAAAAATGGCCCCATACGCTACACCCATCATAATGGTCAAAGGGTCCAGACCTTCCGCAGTGGATTTGTAGGCCATTTCCAGCTGGGCTACCGCCATAACCACTGCTGCACCGATCAGCAACGTAATGCGTGGCACACGGTACGAACGCAATAGGGCATCAGATAAATGACCGGAAAAAATTCGGGAAGTAAAACTGGCCAGACTAAAGACGGACACCATATGGGTACGCAGCTGCACCGCCCGGCCGGAGTCCATAGGGAGGAGAGCGTCCACTACGGTACCACCCTGGTTAATATACATGAGACCGGCCCCAGCAATACCAAACATACCCAGAAATAAGCACAGGGCCTGCGGATCGTGAAAGAAAGACTTGTCACTAGGTGGGTTTAGTTCCGTTACAATGGGTTCTCCGGTCATACGGGCCTCCAGGGAAGCCATACGCACAACCTCCCCCGACCTGGTTAACCGGGATGTTTCTGGACTAACGGGCACTACCGCGGTGTCAGTACTCTGACTACTAGACTCCGGTGATCCCGACTGGGATCGTGAGGATAACAGGGGGCTGGTTTCCTCGGGACCTGACTTGCCAGAATTATTGAAAAGAGCGGGTACCACCCGCATAACCATCGAGGCGAGAAATTGGGCTAAACTGGTTGTTAAACCGACCACCAATAAGAAAGCAGCCGGCCGGAAATGAGATTTCTCTCCGTCAGACTCCGTAGGAGGAACAACTTGAGTGGCAAAGTATCTTTGGTTGACCTGAGAGAAGAAAAAAGCCGAGAGTCCAAACAACCCAATGGGCAATCCCAAAGCCAAACCGCGATGTTTGCTGCTAAAGTTTTGGGCTGTAGTGGCCACTGCCGCCATGTAAGCACTTTGACTGCCCAATCCCACTAATGTAAAAGCTCCTGCCGCCAACACCACCACGGCCCTAGTACTAGTGGCTAGTAATCCCTGGTGGAACAGCAACGACAGCAGTGCATAACCTGCCAAAAGTAGCCAACCCGCCGCAAAGGACAGCCAGCGTGGACCATACCGGTCCACCCAGAATCCCCACAAAGGTCCACTAATGTACAGGCCATAGTCACCCGCTGATGCAACAATGCTGGTTTCGAAAGCGGTGAAATGTAATTCACTCTTAAACGCCGGACCGTAAAGTGAGAACATGTATACGGTGCCTGCTCCCAACATCGACAAACAGGCCGTCACGTACGACCCAGTCAGTCGAACAGTTCGCATAGGGTGAGATACGCCCATACTGGTGGATACCAAGTAACTAGCAGTAAAGGGTCAAAGAGGTGAATGCGAATTACGAAAACACCCCCTACAGAAAATAGAGAATAATTATTTGCTTGTGGGTAATGGGGGGCAGGGCACAAAACCAGCCCACCTAAACCTTGCATAAACTACCGCCAGGTTCGCTTGGTAATTTAACAAAGAATAGCCCAAGTGCCCGTGTAGTAAAAGAAAGTAGCAAACAGGTGTCATAAACAAGAAGAGATACCAGTTATCAGTAGATATGTATTGGTGTATATCTTCACTCTAATAAATAACAGAATATGGTAGGAGTACGGGCAGTAGAGACGTATAAAAATAAAACAAAAGGATAATCACCGTCGGAATGACTCATGTCGGTATCAGTGCTATTTATTTAAACTACTGCCGACCAAAGGCTAAATGAGTTCATAATCAACGTGTGCCTGTTTTTTTTTTTACTTTTCATTTGACCAGGGGAAACCCAAGTCACAGGGATTTCATGAGAGAGGGATCGCCCTTCGTGAAGTGATAGTGGAGGGCAATCCAAGGTCAAGTTCTCAACCACCGTGAAGGACATGAAACGGATATATATTGAGCTGATTATATGAATCACAGACAAGTCCAGCTATGAATGACCCTTATGTATGACCAAACATACACATAAGCGGCGAGCTTATCAAAAAGACCTATCATTAATATCATACACTTTGTTATATGCGTTGTAACTTTTAAAAATGGGGATTATGTGGCGCACAATACTCTTATCCACGGGGTTTCGGAGTGACCTGGAGACGGGTTCGTTGGTACAGGGCTTTGGCAGCAGGGGACAAGGTCAGACGACGCATGAGTCGATCTCGTTGGGATTTCATTACGTTGGAATGTCTCGGAGAGTGCAAAAGTGAAGGTGTCAAACGGCCTGCTCCTTTAGACCGAGTTGACCCTTCAGCAAGGCGTTGAGCAAGTAATTCCCGACGTGGTGTATTGGGTAAATGGTACCAAGGTCCGCTGGTTGACGCTGGACTCTTGCTGAGCTTGGAGCTGTCTACTTTTCGCGGAGTCGAAGCTAACGACATAACTAACAACTGGTCTAAATCTGAGTCGTCGTCGTCGTTGTCAGACCATTGCTCCAACTCATGGGCCATTATTTGTCGACGGAGCTCACTCTCGCTGAACCGCGTATTGGCATGTATAATTTGTTTAGGTGCCGAAATACACGCATTGGACCTGCGCTCATTGGTAGTGGTTGTTGGTAGAAACATCAGCGGGTTACGTGTCTGGTAATCCCAGGGCTCGTTCAGAACAGCCACCGAAGAAGGAACGCGTGTCGTAGGATCCGATGATCTAGTACGAGCGGGTGAGTCCACTGGTGGAAGTTGGTTTTCAGGAATACCTGCTGTGATATGACCCCGAACTTTCGAGGTATTACCGGGCAAGTCGTACCGCTCTCGATGCTGAATTAGCCGACGGTTCTGGGCTTTGGCTTCTGCTTCATAAGCCCAGGCGTATTTCTGCCTGCGCTGACGATTGTCCTGTTCCACCAGTCGAGTAAAACTGGCATTATCTTCGTTATCATATTGGGTTTGAAAGGTATCTAACGAAACGTGTTGGGTCGCCGGTGGGGACTCCTTTGGCGGAGACAGGGAACGGAGAATACTGTCACGCTCAACTGTTGCGGACCAGAGCTCAGTATTTGGTTGGCCTTGGACATGTAGGATATCCCCCAGTGGAGTATCAGCTAAACCCCGAGCGGAAGACCAAGGCCCCAAGTCTAAAGTTCGATTTTCTTCGCGTAATTCGGAAATATACGGGAAAAAGTCCCTTTGGACAATGTGGTCCACTGACCGAATATATTCCTCTTCCGTCAGCGTTTGTTTGGCGGCAGGGTCCTGAGACAGAGTGGTGGTAGGTTTGGCGATGTCTCGAGATACGAGGGAGTGTGATGTATGAGTAAATGAATCCATATCCATATCAAAAACCTATGTAACTGTGGATAAAAACACAGTGCTGAAAATTAAATAAAAACCATACAAGACAAAAGGCTGTCCGGTCAACCGATTAGACAAGAATAAAGTAGAAAAAGAAATAATAATGCAGAGTAACAAAGGGTCACCCATGCAACTCACCTGGTGTAAATGTGAAAACTCGATTGGTTGGTGGTGTTAACTCAACTCTTTCAGAACACTTGCCACTTTTCATTTTACTTATGGCTTTATTTTGCCTTTTTTTTTAAAAAAAAAGCTGAGTCTGTCTCTTCCAGTAACTTTGCCTCAAGTATCCCACAACAAATCAAAACACCAATACTATACGCCAGTTACCGAATAGACTTTATAATGACGTCGCCCAAGTCCACCGCCGTGTTGGCGTCCTTTTTCTTTTGCGGACTCATCAACAACTTTGTCTACGTCGTATTCCTATCGGCTGCGGTGGACATTTTGGAAAGCAACACCTATATCCCCAAAGGAGTGGTCTTACTGGCCGACATTCTACCTTCATTTCTAGTCAAGCTCATTGCCCCACATATCGTACACCACGTTACCTATGGCACTCGCCTCACCATATGTTCCCTAGCTTCGTTTGCCGCTTTACATATCGTGGCCTATTTCCAAGCTTTACCGTTGCGGTTGGCCGGGGTGGTGCTAGCGTCAGCCGCGTCGGGGTTGGGCGAGTTGAGCTTCTTAATGCTCACCACATTTTTTCCTTCGGCGGTCGTGGCTACCTGGTCCAGTGGAACTGGGGGTGCTGGGGTGTGTGGGTCAGTGGCCTTTTTGGCGCTGACCACTTGGTTTCGGTTATCGACCCCCATTGCCCTTCGGCTCATTAGCGTACTGCCTCCATTCCTTGCTATTCTCTATTTTTGGTACTTGAAACCTTATCTGCCTCCAATCGAAAACCCAGGGCTGTTGGGGATCGATGATCGTGGGGAACGGTCAGCCGTCCAGGATGGTTCTTGGTGGTATTCGAATAAGACTGCGTGGAGCTGGCTATGTTCTACCCACCTTGGTCGGATATTAATGGAACGGTTCGCAGGTTATCAACCCCTTCAGACTTTGACCACCGCTACTGTAGAACCACCTCTCGACGCTGACGACGAAATTTCATTGCAAGAGAACCCTTTGGTACAAACTTCCTTTGACGCCCATCCTACCACGCAAATGGAGAGGCATCCCGTGTCCCTGGATGTCGAACATAAATTTTCCCAGCTGACAATTGTGCCAGGCCAGTCCATGACCTTCAGCCAACGTCTAGCTGTAGTGCGGCTTCTCCTATCCTTGTACATCCTACCTTTGCTAGTGGTGTACTGGGCCGAATACACTATCAACCAGGGCGTTAGTCCCACCATTTTGTTCCCGCTGTCGAGTTCACCTTGGTATCCGTTTGAACAACTCAAGGACCATTACGTCTATTATCAGGCCTTGTACCAAATTGGCGTGTTTATCTCCCGCTCTAGTGTACATTGGTTCCCCATCAAATATTTGTGGTACCCTAGTGGGGCCCAGGTGGCCGTGCTGTTTGTTATGATTTCCCAAGCTCTGTTGAACTGGCTCCCTTCCGTTTGGGCAGTCTTTTGTATCATCTTTTTCGAGGGTCTTTTGGGTGGTGCTACATATGTCAACACCTTTTTCAATATTCGTAACGACGTACCTTTACCATATCGTGAGTTTTCTTTAGGGGTAGTGGGTGTAGGTGATAGTATAGGTATTACGTTGGCCGGTCTCAGTGCGTTATGGCTGGAACCATCTCTATGCCATTGGCAACTACAACAAGGTAACCCGTTGTGTACCCAGCTTTAGAAGGAATATTGCGCAAGAGATGGTGAACATTGGTAGTCGGTTGCTTAGCCATGAATTCGCATTATCACATAGTGTGAGTCGTTTGTTAAACTCTTGGTCTTGTTCGTTTTCCGTGTATCATTTCCTTTTTTTTATCCTATGTAAATTATTGTATGACATCCCAGTGGATTAGTGTGGATAAATGGAAAGATCCCCCTTTCTCTCTCTCTCTCACAATTGGCTCCTACATTTTGCCATTTATTTTACCATTTTTTGAGGGATATAATCGTCCATTACCCAGGCTGAAAAAAATTCGAAATTAAAAATGACATCATGGGGCTAACCCTTTATTAATAGCTGGTATTTAACGTGGCCTAGTTTTCGTTATATAGACTTATCATCCAGTAACAATCATAAAAAAGATCAGGGAATAAAGAGGAACACAAAGTCGGAGATCCAAGGCGTATCACATTGACCTGGTTATGGACCAAAGAGGAAGTGGAAGCAGTATAAAGTAAGATAGGAGAGGCGGCTACCGTGCCATTAATCTTACGCACTGATAGCATTATTGATACAGGCGGTCATCTCGTCGATGGCTTCATATCGGTGACACTCATCGGGTGCCTTGCCCTTGACAAACATCTTAGGAGTAGGGTAACCCTTGATGTTAGATTGTTCACAAAAGTCCTTGTACGAGCTATCCCAAGCACAATCCACTTCGGCAAACTGGACATTACCGCTCTCCCGGAAAGATTCCGCCACGGCCTTCCAAGTGGGAATCAAGCGACGACTGTTGGAGCAACTGTGTGAGTAAAAGAGCACCATTGTGGGGATGATACTCTCGACAACCACCGCTTGGAAATTAATGGGGGACAGGTCTTGGGCACTAGGGGAGTGGAAATCTACCTTGGGGTTGGCCTTATTCGTGGGTTGACCTACAACGGCCTGACCGGCAAGTAGCGATAACGTGGCCAACAGGCCCATAGTAGTAAACAGCTTCATGATACACAATGTGTGTAGAAGGTGAAGTTCTTGGTCTAAAAGGGAAGGAATGGTTGTTATTGGCCTAGGGTGTCAAAGATAACTAGAAGACTGAAGGCGCAAGTGGAATACGAAATTATGAGCAGTACAAGACCAGCTGTGTAACCCACAGAATGACAAACTATTATTAGAATATCTGGTAAAATAATATTATATGAGCACCCAAATACTACAAGAATAAAGCACTACAAAGGTAAAGTGTCACTGCGTATCGTAAAAATATGTTTAAAAAACAACCGTGTTTAACAGTAGCTTGAATATAAGAGAAAATAAATTACCAGCACTTTGTCATACAAGAAAAAAAAAGTAGAAGAGGTGATAGCAAGCGTTTAAATAGATCTGGGTAAATATCAAGCTGTCCTTTTCGTCTTCTCCTAACCAATTTGACTAGAATGTGGGGAGACAGAGGAAGCGAAAGTCTCATCCAATCCAATTTAAATTATTCTACCAATAAGAAAATCAGAACGACAAAGTCCACCAACCAAATAGATCGGCTAAATAACACTGATCCTTTGCAACAGATAGAAAACAAAGGCATTACGAAACACCCAATCTGAATGTGGGTATATACTCGAGTCCGCTTCTGACCGCATGTCATACCCTTTCATTTAATAAGTATAGACGTTCACGTAAATAGGTGTTAGTGAATATACAAGAACTTGCATGATATTGCGGGCGAAAAATGTGCATCACTTTAGCGACTTTGGGCAAAGTGTTACTTGCTTTGCCGTGGGAAATCATGTATTCCTTATTGACTTGACCATCACTATTCGAAAAAGGAACGGAAATAAAACAGCCAAGTCATCAGCCTAACAAAGCGAACAGACTTACGAGGTTCGTGTCGTCACTTTTCATGACTGGAATGGTTAGAACGTAAAAAAATATGGCTACATGAATATTACGCCGATATGACTTGCTACGTATTGGGAGGTGTGCAACATCCTACTACGTCAACTAACCCAGTGAAGCTGAAATCAGCCATCTTTTTGTTCAGTGCCATGCATTTCAAGTAACCACTAGCACCATAAAACTCGCATTAATAATCTGTACTTGCTCCCTGCCCAGCTCCTCACTATCAATTTCAGACCAACACATAGGCTAGGGCGTTGTCGCTACTAAGCTGATCCCGCATCACCAACGCTAATGATTAATCACTTCGTCACCTGAATTTTACGACATCAAAATAAGGCACAATACTTTCCCTCACTCGAATTTTCCTCACCAATCTCCTGGTCAATTTTTACCAATTCAAAATTAATCAAATGCACAAAATTTCAACACATTTTATTTTTTCCCCATAGACTAATACATATACATCATATATTGGAAAAAAATATCATATTAAACAGTGTATGGAGGTACACAATAGAGATGCTTGCCAAAAGGCAGAAACTCCTCCCCGTCAAACCGTCCAGTGAAAGTAACAAAAATATTGTTAAAAAATCACCAATATATAAACCAACCAATGTGACTTGACTGTGTCAAGAGCCAAATTTTAGTATGTTTGGTCTCGCATGTCCACTTTTACCAGAAGCAACGCTGAATAAAAATGAAACCTTGTCAAGTTATCTCTGACCGTAGTAATGTGGAAGGTTAAAGTTTGGCAGTTGGCGAAAGACTATTCAAACAGTTTTGGAGTTCAATTTCACTCTGATACTTCTGGCAAATCTGCTGCAACTTCCCCCACCGATAAAATCGTAAAGTAGGATAGCTTGTATTGTTTTGCTTGTTTGAACACCAATCTTGAGTACGGCTATTTTGGTGACAATCAACCGCCGCGAAATTGATAAAGGGGAAGTTGCCACTGTCAATGGCCTTGTTCCACACAAGCGAAAATTTTTGGCTATGAGGGCAGTCATGGGAGTACAAGAGAAATGCCTTGGGGTTCCCAACTATGGGTTTGGAAGCGTCCACTTGTTTGACCACAAAGGGCTCCACTATAGCATGGGAAGGGCCTGGTAAGGTGACTAGAGACACGAGTGCGGTACACAACACCACCGACCGGGTAAATGTAGATTTGAATAACATTGTTATACTATCACTGCCCTCACTCTATTGAGAAAATAGAGTAATGAAAAGGGGAGTGATGTTAAACACGAAATAAGGAAATGCTGGCAAGTTAGCCTTTACACAACAATGAAAAAAATAGCGAGTAATCGAAATGAGTATCTCTACCGAAAACTATCTTGCTTAAATCATTCCAGTTAAATATGCCCTAAACAGTGTACTGCAGATACAGTGGTGAAATACAAACGTGAAGGGCGAGAGAAAAGAAAAATAATTACAATGGCAGTAAACTCTATCTCGAATGACAAAACTAGGCACCTCCTTTATGCAAAATTTGGCCGCCACTGCTCCAACCTTTTATAGCACGCCAAAACATCTAGAGAGTAGATGGGGGCGGATGTACACAATTAAAAGAGCGGTCAACAAAGGGGGAGGGGTCGGTGAGCGAGACCCCGTACCAACCCGAGTAAACCACCGTATCCCGGCAATCTCTCGCTTTAGTATTAGTTGGTTCGCCGACCAGTCACGGCGAACCCCTATAATTCAAAGAATACCGGGTCCATATCTTTTGTTGGTCATCTGGCCAAGAATTCGTAGTGACCATCAGGGCTACGTATGATCATAAAGGGATACGGAAGATTGGCGACCAGTGGTTTACCAACCAGCTGCTTGATGTTTACCTAGCGTCACCAAAAGGAAATCCCATATTACAGTGAACAATCCGATGGTGACCACTATTGTGTTGTCAGTTGAGCCGTCTCTTAGCCCTGAATAATAAGAAAAAAGAGGAAATGCAATGAAAATATTAGGAGTACCTCTATTGAGTGGAAGTTAGGTATCTGGTCGTTATTATAAACTCTATCTGTGTCGATTTAGTTTGGTGAGTATTATTTAATTATACTGGACATTCATCGTCAAATTTTTAACTGAAGAAATAAAACATGAGTGATTCGTCACAATTTCCTATCGTAAGGTTAACCGGACCCGGTGCTGTTTTACGAATTCGATACATTGACAATCAGTAAATGGGACACAGAGACCATTGCCATATTTTAAACCCAGCTCTTACTGGAAGCATTTTTCGTGTTATCCTCAACTGTCAATGAAGCTGCAGCGAATAGTCATAATCTGGGTGATTGCTATTGCTAATATCAAAATGGGTTCATGTATGGGAATCGCCATTTACTTTCAATCAATTTTTGTGGTCTTTGGATGCCCCTTCGGAAATGTGATTTGTAGAAAAATTAAGTATATTGCCAAGTATGGGAAATAGATGGTCCACGGGCTGTTAACTATGATAGTTCCACCAAGGATCGAGTTCCAACGGTAGTAGAAAGGTAACCGTTGTAGCAGCGAACACTGTTTTATGGGGCTTCATCATTAGATTTAATGAGAGCACTTAATTTTTATAAGAAAATTCGTTTATAAACCGAGTCTCGCTATCGCGAACAGTTATCCGGTAGGTACCGCTCAATTTAGATTTCTAACCGGGCGTTACTTAATGAACCTAATTTACCTTTGGAAGGAAAGGTAAGGTGCACAAGAACCTAGGTACTGCCTCGAAGCAATATAACACCAAGTCATTCCGGTTTACTTTATTGTTGGGTTTCATAGTCTAGCTTTCAATCTAGTACACTGGGAAGTCTGGGTCGATCGTTCTGGTCCAACACCATAAACCACCTACAATATCCTTGATGTTGGTCAGCCCCAACGAGAGTAGATGTTGGGTCGCCAATTGTGAGTCATTACCCAAGCGACATACCACATAAATTGGCAATTTTTTGTTACTTTCTCGGTGTAATTGTTGGATTCGTTCCACCTGCCTAGGCAGTAATTTCCAAGGTATATTGACTGCATTTGGCAAATGACAAATGGCAAACTCTACCGGTTCGCGAACGTCCAATAAAATGTGAGGACCGCCGCCCTGTCGTACTTTTGCATAATTTTCGCAAGTTATTCGATTCGAAGTGCCGAGGACCCGTAGCGTCAAAGGTTGGTCGATGGGTTGACTTTGGCAAAATGCCACGTAATCTTGTAACTGGGTAATAATGGGTTGGTCACCACAAACCGCACAGGTAGACTGACGGCTTCGGATTTTAATGCTGCGGAAGAGCGGGAATGAAAAAGCCGAAAAGAGCAAGAGAGACGGAGTAGGTGAAGTTTTTCCTAGTAACACCTTGACCACTTCCAGGGCTTGCAGGGCTCCCAGAACTCCCGGTACAACGCCCAAAACCCCACCTTCACTGCAGTTGGTGACAGTTTCGGGGGGAGGTGGTACTGGGAACAGACATCGGTAGCAGGGACCACCCTGGTGATGGTAAATTGTGAGTTGACCCTCGAGCTTTAGTGCACTGGCCGAAACGAGGGGCTTATCGAGCAAGACGCAGGCGTCGTTGATGAGATACCGGGTAGGTACATTGTCGGTCGCGTCTACAATCACGTCGTAAGGGGACATAATCTCCATAGCGTTGGACGAATCCAAAAGCGTATCGTACACCTCACAACGGCAGTTGCTATTAAGCGCACGGATGGCCTGTTGGGCGGACCTTCCCTTGGACATGTCTTGTTGAGCCCGTGCCTCGGTGTGAATAACCTGGCGTTGTAAATTGCTCACCTCTACGTGGTCATGGTCCACCACCCCAAGTTTGCCCACACCCATGGCTGCTAAATAGAGAAGACAGGGTGACCCTAATCCTCCTGCTCCAACCACTAAAACCGCCGCATTACGAAGTAGGAGCTGCCCAGAAATTCCCATTTCGGGTAGCAGTAGGTGACGACTGTACCGAGCGATTTCGGGATTGGTCAACCGAACTACCTTATCCAAGGCACCAGACCCGGTTATACCGGTGACTGTGTGTGAAAATGGAGAAGCCAGAACATCACCTTGGGAAGCATTGGGAAGCCGCTCGGCTAGCTGCTTTTCTAGGGCCTGAATGCAGTCGCGTAGAGCCAGGTTTTCCTGTTCTAGTTGGGCTAGTCGGTCAGATTCTGACATTGGGCACCAATTAACAAAAGGCAACGATTGTTTGCGGGGATCACTAAGTAGTATGCATAAATAAGCTAGAAAAAAAATGAACATGTGGTGGCCGTACCGAATATTTACTCGATTAGCGTGAACATAATTACTGGTGGACCCATCCCACTGGTAACTACATTTTTAAGCCTTCAATAATCTATCGTCGACCAGGTGTGAGTTCCAACTCTTCTGGTGTACCATAGTCAAGGTTACTGCCATTTCTTTTACACTCACATTTATTGGGGTATCCATTTCAACCCTAATACCACGGCCGTTATAGTCGTTGTAACTTAACCATCCGACCTTACAACTTCTGGGCAACCACATTTGTGTCCCTCTCCCTTCCTTTCATTCTGTATCCACATGCAGTCTACTTCGCCCACCACTAACAGTCCACCACCAAAGTCGACGAGAAAACCCCGGGGTATCCAACCTTACACCCGTACCGAAATACCCGTCAAACCCCGTTCGGGTGGCCCTGCTGCCTATGCCGGCAAAGTCACACAGACGTTGTCTTCCGCTCTGCAACTCGCTGGTGCTCCCCTGGCGTTGGCCGTTACCCGGATTCCCCTCCCGTTCACCCTCCGTGGCTCCAGTCGGTCGGTTGGCCGTCCAACGCAACCCGCCAAAGATCAAACCGAGCATGGGCCATTACTCACCTTACCAGGTACGATCTTATTGGAAATTCTGCAGTACCTGAGCATTTCCGATATATTCCGAGTTTGCAGCACCTGTCGTTACCTGCTGCCATTGGCTTACCAACCCGCATTATACATGCAGCGGTTGGTCCGGATGGGGTTTCTTCTATACATGGAAAACGAGACGTTGGGGTTGGATAAAACTATCATGGCTAAAGCCCACCGTCGGGCACAGCAACGGCGACGTAAGCATTTGAAAAATGTAACCAAAGGTTCTCCGTTTGCGTTGGTGAATCACCTTGAAGCGCCCCCTAGTATGGTGCGGTTATTACAGCGCGTTTTCCAGTGGCCAGACCAAGAATTGGCCCCACCAAACTTGGTCACCAGGGTCGAAGTACAACCTGTCCTAGGGAGATCGACCCATACGCCGGTGAGTATGGTCGACCTTGTCACCAACTACCTAAATCACGAACCAATGCAGGTGTTCAAAGTCATATATACCTACCTCGTTCCGTTCTATACTCAATATCGCACACCACACGGGTATAGTAAACGATATTCACCAACCATTCTGACACGCGACACGGAACTCTCCATCCTGGATCCCACCAAGCTAGCGACGGACTTGGATCGGGCGCTATTATTGGATCAACTAGGGTGGCTTGCCCGGGTGGGGGTGATGAATGACGCAAACTGGCTAAATTCCCAGCTGGAGTCGGATATTCTGTGCTTTACAAACCTACATTTGGACGGGTTTCAGCGTGCCTACTATGCCGGGCAGGTTGCCGGAATGCAGTACCACGCCAGCGTACTGCAGCTGCTACGCGATGGTACTCCGTGCATACAGCAGGTGGTAGATAACCATCCCTTTTTTCAACCCTTTGTAAACTCTAGTGCTATCGAAACCATGTTTAAGTCAGCACCATTAACTATCTCCATTGGCCCAAATATCCCCAGATTCGGTCAACGGTGGTCCCAGTTTCTGGCCGAGTTAATGACCTATGTGCGTGACTTTGCGGAACTGATAGCTGTGGTCTTTCCTTACCCCGCGCCGGCTTTGAGCCACTTTAGTGAACGAGTCTTGGAAACTTACGTAGTTCCTACCTTGCTCAATATTCTACGGCAGGGGCAGCTAGCCCATCCCCCCATACAGTGGCTGGAAACGGCGACCGATATGATACGCCAGTGTTTAAATTGGATTGATGATATCCATGGCCTCCCTGATGTGTCGTTACTGGTGGGTCATACCCGGGAAGTGTTGTTTCGACAGTGCGAGTCTATCATTAAATACCAACTGCGACTAGAAAAGGAGCTGATGGATCGTAATAATGCTGAGTTGATCAACCGATGGAAGCAAAAGGAGCGACCGGCAAGTTTACCAAATCCATCTTCCGCTGATGGCCCAAATGTACCTCCACCGGTGAAGTACCATGATCGGGATCAGCTAATGAGCGTTAAACAGGATGCACTGGCTGCTCTCGAACAGAGCCTAAAATCAATCCCACCTTCTGCTGTTATCCCCGAATTGAACGCAAAAAATTCGTTAGAATCGTCAGATCATCATCCCGGTGTCGAGAATACTGTGGCTAACGTTGACCAACCTCCACCGTTCTTACCGGGAACATCCGCCCAAGAAATCACAACTGAAAGTACAGTTCCCGTTGTCCTTCCCTTACGTCGTCAGCGGAGCAGTAGCCCCGTGCCCACGCTCTGCTTGGACGAGGCTTTTTCCAACTTTCTCTCGCTGGACTTGGCAATAACCATGATCCATACCAACAAAAAGGCCATTGACCGTACCAGCACCTTCTGGTTGGACGCTCCCGACGACTGGAAACCTAAACAAGACGTGCTAGAATGTATCGAGTATCTGTTCGTATCGCTTTTGCGTCACCTGGGCCGGGATCACATCATGTCGGCATTCACCACTGCCATCGGCCAATTGGCCGGGGTGCAGCCGTTGCACCAACAGGAGGTGAATTACTCCCAAAGTTTGACGGCCCTGTCGCAGTTCTTGGAACTGATCCACCTCGCTGACCTCATCGTACAGTTGATCGAAGTGTATTACAAACAAAAGCTACTGGTATTTATTGATGAGCACGACTTTTTGAGTACATGTAACCAGGAAAAAAAGGCGTTAGAAGTCAACGTGGACAACCACGCCGCCACAGGTTTAGATCGAGTGATTGACATTATAATGACCCAAGTGGAACACCTACTCCAGGTTCAACAACTGCCTACCGACTTCAACCCCAAGAACCCCGAGGATAACCACGAGTTACGTCCTACGACGGCCTGTACCCAAGTGCTCGATTGTCTCTCACGCTACACCAGTTTAGTGAATCAAACTGCGGATAAAAATATCGTGGAGGTGTTCTTGGGGGAAGTGGGCCTACGTTTATTTCACGCTTTGGGGGAACACATTCGACGGTTTCGAATCGCCATGGGAAGCGGCGGGTTCCAGTTGATTTCAGATTTAAACGCCTACCACCACTGGTCCAGTCAGTACTTGAAGAACCCCGACGTGGTACGATATTTCGACGTGCTGAAGGAACTGGGGAATCTATATATTGTGACCCCTCAACATCTACGGGAACTGTTGCACGATACCCCGCGATTTGAACCCGTGTTAAGGGTAGAGGAGATCTACGACTTTGTGATGCTAAGAGCGGACTACACCCATATCAAAGGGATGGTCGAGGAACGCTGTGGGTTCATGTAATAAACGGAAAGTAAGGAGGACATCCCAGTATGATTCACTCATAGTAGCAAGTAACAGTGGGGATATGGTTAATTTTTATTGTGAACCGACGATGACTACAGGGACTAGTCACCAAAAAAAAGGCCTTTTCAAACATGAAAAAAAAACCTGTACCAGCGTAGATTGAATATGGTAGTTAATGGCCTTTATACCAACATCGCTCTTTGACAACCACAACCTCTATCTTAAGAACTGCTGGTACACCGGATTTTCGGTTTCCACGACATAAGGGTAGCCCAGACTATCCAAAAAGGCCTGCAGTGGCGTGGGTCCCTCCAGGGGTTGGTCTGTGCCGTTGGGAATTTGAATCCCGGTCAATACTTTACCGATATCACCCCCAACGTTACGATAATGGAAGAGGGATATATTCCAGTCCGAGGACAAGGTTGTTAGAAAGAGTCGGAGTGCACCAGGACGTTCCGGAAATTCGAAACGCACCAGATGCTCATGAGCGGGTTTACAACGCCCACCCACCAAATAGCGGCCATGGCTCTTGGCCATTTCGTTACCACTGATATCGGTGGCCTGCATTCCTTCGGCCGCCAACTGCTGGATCACATCGGGAACTTCGGTAGCGGGATCATCCACCGTAAACGACAGAAAAATATACGCCCGTTCAGAGTCGCTGTACCGGTAGGAGAATTCGGTCAAGTTACGCGGGTAAATGGCATCGTGAAGTTTAAGAAAACTACCGGGACACTCGGGGATTGTTACCGACATGAGCACTTCCCGTCCTTCGCCAATAGCAGCGCGTTCCGCCACGAATCGTAATCGGTCAAAGTTCATATTGGCACCACTGGTCACCGCTACGACGTACTTGTGTTTCCACCCTTTGAGCTGACAGTATTTTTTAGCACCCGCTACGCTCAGAGCGCCCGAAGGTTCTAAAATCGACCGGGTGTCCTCAAAGACATCCTTGATGGCCGCACAAATTTCGTCATTGCTGACCTGAACCATGTCATCCACGAATTGCTTGCACAACCTAAATGGTTCTTCCCCGACTAGTTTTACGGCGGTTCCGTCAGCAAAGAGGCCAACTTCGTTCAGGGCTGTGCGATTACCCATTTTTAAAGAGCGTGTCATGGCATCGGCGTCGTGGGTTTCAACTCCGACCACTTTAATGTCAGGACGGATACGCTTAATGTAAGCCGCCACTCCGGCCAATAATCCACCTCCACCTACACTACAGAAGACGGTGTGGATGTACTCGGTGTTACTCTGCCGGAGTATTTCCATGGCTACGGTGCCCTGTCCGGCAATGACATATGGATCATCGTAGGGCGGGATATTGATCCAACCGTTGAGTTTGGCCAACCGGTCACATTCCCGTTTGGCTTCGTCGAAATTGGACCCGTATAACACCACGTTCGCCCCCAATCGTTTCACGTTACGCCACTTGATTTCTGGGGTGAGAACGGGCATCACAATAGTCGCGCGGATACCCAATTTCTTGGCGGAGAGGGCCACCCCCTGAGCATGGTTCCCGGCGGAACAAGCCACCACACCCGCGGATTTTTCGATGGGACTTAGGTGGTATAACTTGTTGTAAGCGCCCCGAATTTTAAACGAAAATACCGGTTGCAGGTCTTCGCGTTTGAGGAGAATTTTGTTTTCCAACCGATTGCTCAAATTCGTAGCTAAAGTCAGTGGAGTTTCTACCGCTGCATCGTAGACTCGAGCATTGAGGATTAGGCGAAGGTAATCGGGGTTGTCCCCTAGCGGTTCCGGGAACTGGGTCATGGTTTGGAGATACTACGACAAAGAATAACGTTAGACTTGAATATAGTCAAAGAATGCAAATTGTATACAGGACTTGTAAACCTAAATAAGAAAATAGAGAAAGCGAGGGATAAAGTAGGGATAAGCTATTCACGGTGTCATGTACTTCACAAAAAAGAGTCATGTATTGCTCAGGAACACATTATAAGCCTTATATTCTACAAAAACATGCTATGGATAAGTTGGTCTGCAATACTTTCTTCCTAAGGACTACACACTGCTAATGTATGGATTTAACGTCACTGGATTAGTTGTGATATGGATGATTCATTACGAGTCATCCAATAGGTGCACACTGTTGAGGCCAAACTGTCCAAAGCACAGTCCAGCCATAACGCTGACAAGTCCCTACGTAATTCATAGGGGGTGCTAAATTGTGCTGTTTGTTGGGATACGATATTTTGGGTGATACGGAAAACAATGAAAACGCCCTAAACAAAGTAGTCGTTTGTGTGCTTTAAAATATCGATAAACGGCAACCGAAATAAAAACCCTGATATAATTACCCGAGCACTGGCAAAGCCTTTGTCCCTAGCGCCTTGCAGTGTGGCTATTATCCAGGATTATCTAAAGAGTCTTGTTAGTAGAGACAGATAAAAACGGCCGAGCGACCAAGGAAAAAACGCATTTACCACTGAGACTATAGCCATTCTATTACGAGTTCAACCGCTCAGTTCTTGTCCATTTTTATAAGCACCAACCCCCCCACTGGGTACTGACCGTACTTGACATTGTTACATTAGCCCCAACCCTGGTATTTCCTTTTGTTCGTTTGCTTTCATTTTCTTAAATTTCTTTACACCATTGGTTATGGCTACTTCACCCCACCTATTGTCAGCCAAGCCCAACAAGGGCAAAGCTGCCGACACAGATGCCCTGTTTCAAATACGGTTTAACGATAACCAACCTGACCTGACACTTTACCTGGCTCTTGAGGCCACCGTTGCCCAGTTCAAAACTAAGATTGCCATCCGGCGGCCAGTCGTACGTGACAAACAACTCCGATTAATCTTTGGCGGACAATTGCTGAACGACGACCATACCCTGCTACAATACTCTAAATTGAAACAGCGAACGGAATCCCAAATTTCCCAGCGGGCCCGGCCCGACAGTACCTCACAATCGGCTGATGCTGAAAACGTTGACGATAGTCCTATATTCATACACTGCTCCGTTTCAGAACGTACTGAGACGTCCACAGCCAACTCCGCTCCAGCGGGACAGGTAAGCCACATGGACCATGGCAATGTGCTGACTCATTACCTTAAGAACGAATTATTTTGGTGTGGCCTGGCAGTACATATTAACCAACTGCTGCACTATTATACTTCCTTTTACTGCGTTATTACAAAAACACCTGTGAAACGCAACCTTCGATATGAACCACCTACACAGCCTATTACCACGGAACCCCCGCTGGCAGGTTTCGATAGACTACGCGAGGCAGGCTTCTCGGAAGAAGATATCAACAATTTTCGGCAACAGTTTCATTTATTTCGTGGTAACAATGCAGACGCAGGTAAGTCAACAACGAAGAAATATATCCTAAGCATGTCCCACTTCAGATGCCATGGGGCTATCCTTAAACCTTTACTTTTTGTAATAAATAGGTGGGTGGAATTAGCCATACTATATTCCATGGGTAAGCCGATTGCGTTATAATTTTGTACTTTTTTTGCTTTAGTGGCTGACGTATATATATGGACTTTGTTACTGTGATGGCGTTGGTAATATTTATGATATACACAGATCCCAACCAGATACGCAACTTGGAAGAGGAATGGATGGACAATGGTGGACCCGAGGTTCACGCCGAGGGAGGTAAGTATCGTTTTTTACGATGTTTTATCCAAACGGTTCTGCATACCGCTGATACCGAGTGTCGAAACCTATAGATCTTATCACCAAGGTAGAAATGATGTAAATAACAGCAGTGGCAATTTACTAATTATAACCTGACCCGTATGATCCAACCTTTACTAGTCACTGGTGCTACATATTTGGAGCTTTTTCACGGCCTTATCCTTGGTTTTTTTCTAGGACTCTTGTCCATTTTTTGGTACAAGGAGAACATGACACAGCGCCACCAAGTGGGTAAGTACATTTTCTTATATTTGTGTCGCTATGTTTAAAGTCGCAAGCAACTTTGTATTATGTCTTGGCCTTCACTAGCTGTCCCATGTAAGGAAATATGAACGTGGTAGAGGCTCCATAAAGTGTACCTAGTTCATCGTTCAAGGATAACACTAACCAGTCAAATCGCATGGTAAATGCGATGTTCTTGTAAACCCTGTTGGATTATGGGTTTCTGGCGTCACGTGCTACCGTTGTTGGGCTACGGTCGGGACAACAACCATTTTGTGTTTGGTAGGTTTAATTACGGGCGTTATACTCAATTTTATATTTGGTTTTCTCAAGGAAATGTACTAGTATTAGAGATTTTTTGGTCGCCAATTTGGCACACTTTGTATGTTTATACAGTAAAAATGATTTTGGGCACGGAGTAGTAAACGTGAAAAATATGACCATTACAGTCTCGACCCACTTATTCTTGGACTATCCGCCCCAGCTGTATTAGGGAGCTTCAGTGAACTCATGTTAGAATTTGTCTGAGACAAGCGGTTGTAAAAGAAAAAAAATAGCGGAAAACTGAAGCTATAATGTGAAAAAACGGAGTGATGACAATGATTTTTGATGTTGCACTCATGATTGTGATACAAGATTTAAAAACAAGGAACCTGTGGAAGTTGGCAATACTAGTTGTTTTTCAGTATGCATCCCGGGAAACACATTGGTGCCACTGCAAGGCAACCCTGAACTGTACATTTGCATTCCCACACGATACTATATTCGATAAGTATCTATTACAGGCATTAAAACAGGTCCAGAAAAGGGATGAGAAATGATGTCAAGCGAGATAGCGGTAGACGATCTCACGGCTGCTGTACGAAAAACAGATAAATGCTTGGTGAAACAAGCGATGAAGGATATTCGACCATGTCGTACGTTTACTTTTCCCAGTCACTGTATATATTACAGTACCGTCCCAGGATTCCTGCATCGAAGCCATTGTAATCCGTGAAACAGTACTGTAAAATGGGATATTATTATTAAGCATGTTTATCATGCCAGGGTTTTATTTTATATGTATCCAAAATCGTTGATCACTGTTCACAACTTCCGAAGTAAGTGTTTTCACATTCTTGCCACAAAGCGGGGTCTACTATTGGAAAACTGATTCTTTGATTTGTTTTCTTTGTTTCACTGTCGGTTAACTCTCCATTTACCCTCTTTGTAACGCTTTAACGGATATTAGGGGCTTGCTCATTTCTCGCTTTTTTATTGTATTACCTAAATTGGATTTTATGTCAATCCCAGTCAGGCTGTATTGTCGGATACAATACGGATTCGGAAAAAAGGCATAGGAAGACTGCCCAAGGTAGACCAATAGACATGGAAACACGCAATACAATAATGTGATACATATTGACGGTGTTTCTGCTTTATCTTAGAGTATCTCTGTTCCAATGAAGCAATGTCGCAAGTGATGTTTTGGCGTATTTGTTTTGAGATTTTCATTTGTCCACTAGTAGTCACCTTACCCACGATAGTTGATGATAACGCGATAAGGTGGCAAAATATGCACAAGTCGTGCGTATTACTTTTTTACCCTTGTTGTCAAGTGCAGTTATCGGCAGCTGGTAGAAAAGGTGAAATGCATATGGCTTTGATTGAACCTTCAAGTTTCTCGCGATTCCTTTATCATTTCATTTCTTGTAAGTCAGCAAATCGTAATCTATTAACCGTACTGGACTATTATTATATACTCTCCCGGGTTCAATCAATAGAAAAATATTGTAGGGACTGTTGTTTGTACGCTTTGATTTTTGTATTCGCTAAAACTGCTGCATGGAGGTGAAATAATTGTATACTAGGAATTACTAGCATTTCCTTAAGGGAATGGTCGAAGCACCCAATGAAAAAATTGCAACAAAGTGCAGCGGTTGTTCGCACGTAGCCAACTTTTTTTTCCGCTTGACTCCTTATTATGTACAGCTAACAACTGTTTTCTTAGATATCTGTTGTGCTGAATTGGCTACGGCGCGTGAAATATCACCCTCGTATGTCGAAAACCAAAAAAAAAACAAAGTTGGCTTTATTAAGTAGAGTCATTTGGGGAGAGATCGCTGCCCCAGAGTTCGATACTCTGAATCCCACTCTCTCTTTCTCATTCTTCCACCTCTATTGCTCCTCATTTTCCGTACCTTCCCATTTTAGATGACATGTGACTATTATCTATATGATGTCTTGGATCTCTTCCACACTTATCTTATCAGCATGAGGTAATACTGATGAAAAATGGGGTCATTATACGAACGAAGGCTCTGTACCACCATGTGTTTCATATCCACCGGTTTACGGAATAGGAAAGCGGCATTACTTCTTCCCCACCCTCAATTCCCTATTGTTTTGGGTGGAATGGACGCCCACAGCTAAAAGACTGTCGGACAAAAAAGGGTGAAAAAAAGAGGGAGTGTGAGTAGAAGTCCTTTTTCTGGGCCAGTCATCACTGGGTATCGTTTGGACATTCATACATCATACTTGTCCCTTTTCCAATAAGAGCCTTAAACCAGAGAGATGTTATTTTGTTCATCACCCCATTTTTCCTTGGTATCGCTGTGGAAGAGTGTGGCGAATGCCTCATGACTTGCTGTATCCTCCCATTCGGTCACCACTTACTGTGGCTGATGTTAAATTTGGTGTAACGTAGATGTGTCCAATATGAGGAAATGGAAGATATAAGCACATGGTACTGTAGTGGAGGAACGGGGGAAAGCCCTGCCAACGACTCTTATTACAGCATATCTGTTATCACAGAAAAAATTGGGGCACCCAAAGAGTAAGATAATCAAGGGGTGTGTCACAGATGGCCTGGCGACCTTGTAGGGTAAAACATGAGTTGGAGGAGATCAAATGACTACTAATCACCATGGTTGTACGAAAAATATAGAGAGGTGTTCGATTCTCTCTCTCTCCCCTAAATAATGTTTTAAATCGGTTCTGGAAAAATCGGGCAGGTGGGAATATCCAGTCTCCACTTGCTGAATTGACACATGAACTTCCGTCCCTCTCCAATCTCCTCCTAATATCTTCGGAGCTCCTTCGCCCTCTCAAGTTGCGTCTTCTTTATAACACGTTTATATTTTATTTATCACAGATGTTGGTCTCATGGACCGAACCGCCAATAAAATTAAGTTTTTTCGGACTTCAACAGTCCAGTTTGGCCAAAACTAGGGTATAACTTGACAATCCCACCCCCCTCCCGCCATCCACATCCACTGTGGTGGAATAACTCCCTCCCGAGGGATTTAGGTCATGGGTGACCTCCCAACAATATAAGTTGAATTATCTAACTATTTTTTCTACGGGTGACTCAACCACGACTTCCACATGGCATCTAGGCCGACGAGCATGTTGGAAAGGAGAAAAAAATGGACACCTGATAAGTGTGGCACAAGAAGCCCTTGTGCCAAGTACGAACCTGAGAGTGTTGGAAAAAAAGATAAAACTTAAACATCTGTCTCTTTCGGAAGTAGACTGCTTTTCCTACTCCTTATTCTGCTTTAGCACCCCAAAATGGCGGTGACCTCTTCCGTTAATCAAAGCGAGATGGGATAGCTGAGTCAACAAGTACTTGGGATTTTGGATCAGGGAAGAAAACGTCATTTTAGAAGTGTATGAGTGAAAAAAGAGGGGTAACAAAATCCTGTTACTGGTGAGACTGGCGATTGTATTTACTTTTCGCTCATCACCCCAAATTTATCAGTAGTCATTGACTGGCCTTTACAGTCTCATTCACTCTGGTGGGTTTGTGATTTTGTGAGAAAGTGGTCCATTTGGCTGGTTTGTTGAGGGACTTGCATACTACGAAATAGCGTGTAAAGCGAAGAAACCAACGCAGGAAAACAGAGCTGCTTACGAACTGAGGGAGAAAAAGGCGTGTCGGTGATTATCTATTTTCTCCTCTTGCCATGAAGGAAATCAGCTTCCAGGCGAAAAGAGGGGAAGGGTGGGAGTGAAGGACAAGGCGTCGTTGCGTAGCCATAGCTACTGTGAACCCAAGGTGATACGGGAATCACAGCAAGTGATAATATTTAAACAAGAGGGGTGCTAAAGGGGATAGTATGATTTGTCTGACAAAGATGAAGAGAGACCAAAGAAATGGCCCTAATCTGAGGTTCCACCAGCATTATCGGGCGTTGTAGAAGCCCCGCTTGATCAGCGATAAACAGTATGAAGAGGTGTGTGTAACCCTCGTGGTGTCCTATTAGAATGAAAGACGAGACTTGGCCTCGTGAACAGCGGGTGTTCACCACAAATGGTAGTCTGCCAATACGACCCTCCCGTTTGGTTCACTTGTTTATTAGAGACACTCCACCAGTTAGTAAAGTGGTAATGACGCCATCTACCTTTTGGGATAAATCCCAATGATGCCGAGATGTGAGAGCTAGTGAGTGGGAAGGGGAAGGTAAGGTCATTCGTTCACTTATACTGTGGACAGTGGTAGACTGATCCGTTAATAACGAAATCGCACGATAACCACAGCAGGTGGTCGGTTCCCAATGGAAAAAAAGCTGAACTGTCCGACAAAGTGTAGTCACAGCAGAAGGAGTCTTTCCCTCAACCTTTAGTCTCCAGGACATGTGGTGAGGCGGAAGACACCCGTGGGGATTATCCCAAGGTTGAACTAAAATAAAAGTGGGGACTCAAACCAGTGAGCACAGAAAATAAGGGGTGTATACAGGAGGCCAGCCGTGGGTGTTTGTGACTGGGCCAATCAGAGGCCTAACCTTTGCCTTATCTCGGGTCAATTGGAATATACAGCCCACATCAGTAAAGCAGGCCTAGCAACAACATCTGCGTCTTATAAAAACCCCTCCACTGCCGACATCGAGTTATAGACCATCAAAATCACTGAAAACTAATCCACATATTATTAGACTTGTAGGTTATCCCTTTGACCCCTTTCCTGTTGTCCTGTAGGCTATTTTTGGACTTATTCTCCCGTTCCACGTTTCCTTTCAACTAGCTTAGTAATCTCTTCGGCCAGTTTCACACTCACTTTATCAATCCACGTAGAAAATAGTATCTCTGTCGTGGCCCAAAGTGCATACACTGTACGATTTGCCTTTTTTGTTGTTCTTTGGCTGGTTTTGAGTCAACGGCTGGTTGTGTGCGTGACTTGGGTTCCATATAAAAAGGCATCCATTTCCCGATCCCCTTTCCGGTTTCTTTTTTTTTCCAGCTCCAATATCAAGCTATATTATACCTCATATTGGTATTTCATAATTAGTCACCAATATCGTTTCTTTGTTCTTTTCACACTGTTATTCACATTTTTTTTGTTATTGTAGCGTCTTTGTCGTGTTGCTCTTATCAATTTTTTTCCTATCCGCCACTGCTCGTGTGTGTATTTTTTATCCGTGCTTACTGCTGTAGTTTTTTTTTCAAAACTTAAAATTCCCCGTCACTAAACGTTTGACACGGTGTTTCATTTGTGACTTACTTTTTTCTTTACCCTCACCAAAACCCCTTTTTTCTACTTGTATTTTCCACATTTGTTTCATCATGACAGACGCCGAAGTGCCCTCTGCTCACGCTCCGGCGTTTGAGTATTACGCACCCCGTGCCAGTAGCGGTTTGAATCGTACCCGTACCCTTAGTACGGTAAGTAACTAGACTTTTTTGACGAGGAAGATATATCTGAATACACTTTTGAAGTATACAGTCATATGTACGGGGTGGTGTTGAGCTCACCCTTGCTTCACCTGGCTGTGTGGCCATGTCAGTTATTTTCCTTATTCTCCAGGCTGCGTGTGCTCTACTTGTCTTTCCGAAGCCCAATCAAACCCCAAGGTAGTTTGCCATGAAATTTAAAAAATATAGGCAAGCTGTGGGTATGGAGAGAGAGGGGGTTTGGGGTTACGTATGCAAAGAGGAAATGTCGACTTAAAGCCAAGGAATCTTTTAGTAAGTCTAAAGGTACCTGGCATGGTGGTGGGTTAGCGGAGAGGGGAGGCTGAAATTTCCGGTCATTTAATCACGCCCGATTTCCAATGTGATAAGCGGTATTAATTTTTTTATTTAGCCGCGTAAATTGCGCATCCACACAATGGCGGTGGCTGCTTTTTTTCGTTCTTGGGAAGGTATGCTAATGGCTTATCATATGATTCTTCATCGTTTGTTTGGTTGTAATTATTGGATTATACTCTTCATGTGACGATCCTTGACAATTGACGGGTTTCCATTTCGTGTGATTATCGAATGACTTCAGGCTGAACACCGCTACCGCATGCCTTCTTTGGAAACAGCACCCGAAACCAAGTACCGTCGTCGCCGTCGTGGGTCCCATGACGAAAAGGCCACCAAACCCCGGCGATTCCTTATTAACGTGGAGGAAACCGAACGACTGGTTCTGGCCCAAGAGGACACTGACGGTGACTTCCAAATTACGGTCAACGATGCGGGCCCCAAAGTGTTGAAGGTGGGTACCGCCAACTCTGGTGGTTTCCAAAAGTTCGATATCCGGGGTACCTATATGCTGTCTAACCTCTTACAAGAGTTGGCGCTGGCCAAAGACTATGGACGTAAGCATATTGTCATCGACGAGTCCCGGTTGAATGAAAATCCTGTGGACCGTTTGTCGCGTATGATCCGTTACCATTTCTGGGATGGTCTGACGCGTCGCATCGATGCCGACGGTTTGGAAGTTATCTGTGCCGATCCCAAAAACATGGGCGCCGACCACACCCCACGTATCTATATTCCATACAGTGACGATGTGGCCTACAATTTCTACAAGGCCATTTCCGACACGCGTCCCCATCTCAAGCTGCAAGTGGAGCGCTTGCCCGAGGATATTAGTCCGAGGTACGTCAAAAGTATTAACAACCGTCCAGGTATTCTTGCCCTGGCCATCGATATCGAGAAGGACGAAGACGGTAACCTGATCCACACCCCCGTTCCGTTCGTGGTACCCGGAGGTCGGTTCAACGAAATGTACGGTTGGGACTCCTACTTTGAAGCCCTGGGACTGTTGGTAGACGGTCGTTTGGATCTAGCCAAGGGTATGGTGGAAAATTTCATCTACTCTATCGAACACTACGGCAAGATTCTCAACGCCAATCGTAGCTACTACCTTACCCGTTCTCAGCCCCCGTTCCTGTCGGACATGGCCCTGAAAGTGTACCAACGCCTGCCTTTGGACACTCCAGAAGCCAACTTGGCCTGGTTACGCAATGCGCTAGTCATTATCATCAAAGAGTACTACACAGTGTGGATGTGCGCACCACGTTTGGACCCCAAGACTGGTCTGTCGTGTTTTCACACCACTGGTATCGGCATGCCACCGGAGACCGAATCTACTCACTTTGACCACATCATGGAACCTTTTGCCGCTGAATTAGGGGTATCCGTTGAGGAATATAAGGTGCTCTACGACACCGAGCAGATCAAGGAACCCAAATTGGACGAGTACTTTGTCCACGACCGGGCGGTGCGTGAATCAGGTCACGATACCACCTACCGCTTGGAGAAGCGGTGCGCCGACTTGGCCACCATTGACTTGAACGCCCTGTTGTACAAGTACGAAATGGACATTGCCGAAATGATTTTAACCGAATTCGATGATCATTTCGAACTCCCTGATAGTACCGTGGAAGTAAGTCAGGTGTGGCTGGACCGCGCCGCCGTACGTCGTGAGGCAATCACCACCTACTGCTGGAACGAGGAAAAGGGACTGTTTTTCGATTATGATGTCAAGCACCAAGTCCAGTCCGACTACGAATCGGTGACCGCGTTCTACACCCTGTGGGCGGGATGTGCCACTGAGCAACAGGCGGAGCGGATACTCCAGGTGGGTCTTCCCAAATTTGAAGTGACAGGCGGTCTAGTGTGCGGTACTGAGGAGTCCCGAGGGGTCATCTCCCTGGACCGACCCAATCGACAATGGGATTACCCGTTCGGCTGGGCTCCTCACCAGATGCTGGTCTGGGAAGGTATGGCTCGTTACAATTACCCCGAAATCGCCGGTCGTTTGGCTTACCGTTGGCTGTACACCATAACCAAGTCCTTTGTTGACTTTAACGGTGTGGTTCCGGAAAAGTTTGACGTGGTTCATCTTACCCACCAGGTGAAGGTGGAGTACGGTAACGTGGGAGTAGACTTTAAATACGTACCTCGGGAAGGATTCGGTTGGATGAACGCCAGCTACCAAGTTGGGTTACAGTACATCACCCCTCATATGCGTCGTGCGCTGGGCGCCTTGACGCACCCCCAAGTTTATTTGGAGAAGGTTCCATCCCCACCCATTTCCCGAGGCGAACCTGCCAAATTCGACGAAGAAATGGTCGCCCCGTCGGTGTCCCAAGAAGGTCTGGCCAATTTGGGCCAATACCAAGTGGGTCAGTCTCCCCCGTCTCCCGAATTGCAGCCCCACGACGTGGCCGACAACGTAGTGCCGGTGCTCGACTCTCGCGAGGTGGGCGTGGACCAGATTGCCGCTCCGTTGGGCAATTACGTAACGCCAGAGGCACGTGCGCGTGCCCGGGCGGCTTCCATCCCCGCTCCCGAATCATTTATCACTACAGTGGTTCCTCGGCGCAACCCGGCTGTCCCGGAGAATTCAACCCAGTTTGAGCAGCCCGAATGAGAATTACCACGGTAGTGTCCTCTAGAAGTCCCAGGTTCTTTCCTGTGACCAAATGTCGGACAGCAAGTATTCTCCCTCCCTCTCCCCCATTTTTACCGATTTTCTTTTTTAATTATGATCAATTTCAATTGGCATAGCAAAGCCGCGTTTGCTTTTATATTTCGTTGCTGTCCTGGATGACAAAGTCACAGGAGTAAGTGAAGTAGTGGAGAGGTACAAAAGTTGATGAAAGTAGTTTGTAGGATTGCCAACTTTATGAGGGGTCATTTTATTGTACTCTATATTCACGTTGAATTTTGCAAGTATTCTGGGAATTCGTTTCCACAGATGAATAAGACAGTTGTGTATTTTACTGAGCTTATTCATCGTGTAATACTACTAGTATGCTGCGAAGTATATCTTGTATGTCCTTCCTTTACCCTCGATTTATCCACTCTTGTTGCTTGCATCTTACTCTTTAGACGACGGCTTGTATTTGGGACCACCCCATGTCAGTGATAGGTGATGTTTATTGTTGCTTTTCTTATGTTCAACCTTTTGTTTTTGCAAAATATTCATCCTATAGGATATTTAGTCTACACAGTATTAAAATCAATCAATCTTTTTGAATGGCGGTAGCAATAACCTCTGAGTTTTAGTGTGCTTGCTTCTCAACAATTCGTCATAGTTGGAAGAGCATTTAGAATAGCTAAAATGTGTCCAAAGTATCAAATTTAGATGTGTTTTGGTTGAAAAATGGTATATTTGTAAACGAACATTTTAAAGATCTGATGTAGCCACACAACATACTGCAATACCAAAGCAGCTGTGATAAAGTAAAGAAAAGAAAAAAAACGACAGCGATGCAATTTTGAACATATCCATGGCCTAGCACTATCGCAACCGAAGGAAAAAGAGCGAAAATAAAAAAAATAAACGGAGAGAAGAATATATGCAAACAAAGGGGAGGGGGAGGGATACTACATTTACTAGATCATATAAAAGGCTAACGATCCCCAGCGAATTGGGGAGGTGCAATAGTAGGGGAGGAAGAAGTAAAAGTAGACGAAGTCGGAACCGAAGGTGTAGAAGTGGAAGAGCCCTCAGTGTCACTTGGAGTGGTAAACGCCCGACGGGGACGCATCTTGTCCAATTCAATGGAATCCCCCGAAGAACCTCCCTGGATGTAGGGTGAATTAGCCACAGGACGAGCGGGGTCGGTACGGTTGACCGCTTCCAAGAGTAAATTGTGCACATGGCGGGAAACACCGGCCAGGGCAACTTGTAGGGCGCGTTGTAGAGGTCCAGTGAGGTTAAGCAAGTGTATTACGTAACCGACCGTCCCAAAGGTAATCAACAGAATGAGATATATGGGGGAAGTGATTACCGTTACGAATTCGTTCCACCCGAGCATAATCAACATAATAATTACCCAGTAAGGGGTGCGGGCCGTGGTGGCCACGACGGACCGTTTGGCTTCCAAATACATGGCGTCGGCTTCGCGTTTGAAACGGTTAATCACATCGCGTTGCCGACCGGAACTGAAAATTTCAAGGGACTCGGAAAGGTCATAATCGGTGGGAAAGTACTCATCCATCAGGTCATCCCCGGGGTTTAGCCGGCTAAACAAAGGGATCAGTCGGACTACGTGCTCCTTGGCTGTGGCGAAATGACCGTCAATGTCATCAGTAGGTTGCCACACCCGGGGAATACCCTGGTCGTCGTAGCGAAACCGGTCTTCCAAACAGGTACGGAGTCGAACCAGCATCATTTGTTCACTGGTTTCTTCACGGATCCGCTGGCCCAACGTCTCCCACGAAGCGAGATGGAACCGTCGGAGTAACTGGTCCAACTCTTCCGAGGGTAGGCCCAATCCTCTAACGGCCTTGTCCAGGGTCTTTTCCTCGTGTTCAGTGATGAGAAAGAACTGACACATCACGCCCGACCACATGGTTTCTTCCTTGGGATCGTTGAGTAACCCAGGAATCACGTCGGCATACTTGCTCTGCAGAGATTTTTCTAACCGACGTAACAAACGGTTAAGAGCGTCCTCTTTGAGTTGGTCCGTAATCTGATTTAATTCCTGGGCCAGTTCTTCGGCTTCCTGGGTGTAGCCCCAGTCGGTATCGTCCAGCACAACCTGCTGGGCCGCTTCGTTAAACTGGGACAACGCTTCAGTGGTAGCCCGGTCGATCACCACGGACAGGTCCAATTCCGATGTGGCCTGAAGGGCACGCTTGAGTGTCTCCCGAAATCGTTGAACATTCTGTTTGGCCAAGTTTTTCAGTTGGGCCAGGAAGAGAATATGTAGTTCGCCGTTCAATTTGGCCAAGTGTTCCTTGCGTTTCCGAGTGTATACATCCTGGTGGTACCGACTGGCGTTTTTATCAAAGTGGGCCAGGGCGGTTTGGCGGTGATCATCCATTTGATGTCCAAGGTGTTCGACCACTTGTCCGCTCTCCAAAAGGGGTCGCAAGGGGCGGATAGCATCAATAAAGGCGTCAAACACAGCATTGGCGATTTCGTCACATCGGTACTGGGCGAGCAATTGTTGCTGGGTGGGCAGGTCCAGGTCTCGGTTGGTCACAATCTTTTCCCAAATGGCTGCAGCGTACTTGGGGAATCCGTCCGCGGGAATCATCTTGTGATACTGGGACTGGAACACGTACTGCGGGTTTCGTCGGTTCACAAACCGTTGGCGCAACTGGGCTACTTGGTCGCTAAAGTTTTCCGGTTGCAGTAACTTGTGCGGTAACGACGTAAAGGTGAAATCAAAGAAGTCGTCAATCGTACAAGATTCCAGACCTTCCGGCTTGGATAACTCGGACCAGATTCGATCCAGATCCCGTCGTAACGTATCGGATAGATTGGCCAAGGAAGTTTTGCTAACGTGATCCCGAATAATAAAGAAGAGGAGTGTTTTGCCCTTGCGAGAGCTACGATCGTGGAAAATTTGCAAGTTCACTTCAAAGACGGTTTTGAGTAAACCCATATTGGCCCCGTTGTACAATCCCACCATATTTTCCCACATATTGACCAGTAGCACTTCGGCGGTGGCCAACGAGAATAGGGCACTCTTGCGTTCGAAGTCTTGATCCTCTCCGCGTTCCCGACCGTCGGTGCCTTCCACGTCCATGATTAACATCTTCATACCCTGGGTCCTGGCCTGACTCATCCAGATCCCCTTGGTGGTTTGTGCACGGGCCTTTTCACTCATCACAGCAAACTTGGTACCAAACAGTCCATTTAACAGAGTACTCTTGCCGGTACTTTGGGAACCAAATACTGCCACCAGATTATAATCAAACCCTGCGTCCGCCAGTCCCCACACCTGTTGCATGTAGTACTGGAGCTCTGATGTGAAGTTCTGGTCTTCGTCGATAAACTGCAGTTGGGTTTCCGCGCCCTCGTTCTCTAGCGTTGGGGATAGTAACTGAGTAGAGTGATTGTAGGGACCCGCTGCGTCTTTGGAAGGATAGGAAAACGAGGGCGAAAAAGGACGTGACCGGGTGGATAATTTAGCAGAGGTATCAATAGCGGGTGACTCGGAACCTGAGCCGGTCGTGTCCGAATGGGAAGCCTGATCGGGAACGGTCCGGTCAACGTCTGGTACTACCGGTGCGTTTGTGTCCTGTCGGTTCCCATCCGCAAAGGATGGGGAAGGGAGAGTTTGAGCCTCCATACGGGATGTTGCAATGAGGTTGACGGGAAAAGAGAGAGCGTACAAATTGACGAATTTTGAGTTGGACCAAGTGAAATGAGGAACGAATGCCTTGTCCTTTTTTCACCGTACACAGTTTATGCCCGAAAAGCGTCGCTGCCGATGTGTGCTTTTTATTGGGAGGGTACGGATGGTGACAAAGAGATGGACAAGGCAGTAGGCTAGGGTCACTGATAAAAGTAATGTGAATTGGGAAAATTGTTAACGGAAAAGGAGGTGGCAGTAAAAGTGGAAAAAGAAAGGGGTTAAAGTGGTGAGGAATGAAGCGTTGGGGAGGGGAAAAGAAAGACGAGTGGGAAAGAGCCCAAGTATGAACTGGGCCTACCCAATACGCAACCCCTACTTTCGTCTCCGCATAGGGAGGTTTCAGAGCCGTTCAAGACCCACCGCCTTTCCTTGTTTCGCTCACGTGCAGGCCCATTCCTCCCCCCTTTCACTGTCAGCTTATAAACGGAACATATCGGCTAGACTGGTTATTACCTCTCATATAAAAAACTACAAGTAATAAACGTTATTGTAAACCTTGTCATTCTTTTCGTATTTTGGCTTAGCCTATTTTTTTAATTCCTCTACCAGAGTTGTGATCGATAAGATTTTCTATCCTGTGAATACTCCATATACAACACCTTCGTTAAACACACAATGTCTTTTCTTCCCACGACGTCCATCCAGCCGCTTGCCTTCTGTCCAGCTCGCCTCACCCGTCAGCTTGGCCGTCACCATGTGAGTTCTACGCTTTTTCGTTCCTCAACCAGAAGCACCACCACCACTACTTTGCTGCAACCGTTTCGTGCACTAAGTCCCTATAGCACCACCACATCCCCCGACCATTCGGACCTTTCCTGGGGTGATTTTTTCAAGCTGCGTCATCGTCGTCGTCTATTCGAACGGGTGGCCATGGTACCGTCCACTCTGCTGGCCTTCTCCGCCGGTGGTATATACTTTCTAGGTCAGGAAATTGATCCGACCACTACCATTTTTGGGTTCGAACCGATGGTCGTGTATACCATTGGTTTGGTGGGTTGTGGTCTGGCTGGAACTCTGCTAGGCCCCGTTATCGGAGGGGGCATTTGGAAAGTCACCCACCGTGGATTGGCCCATAGGATGGAGGCTAAGGACAAGGTGTTTTACCACCATATTTTACATAATCGGTCCGATCCATCATTGCACTCGTTCCGTAACCCTATTCCCGATTTTTACGGGGAAAAGATTAATTCTGTGGCCGATTATCGTAAATGGCTTCGCAAACAGCGTGCCCACGAACGCAAGGCTACATTCCACTTGGGAGAGTCCTCATCGGCATAACGAGGAGCAATGAGCCGTGGTGGTCAGGCTTTGTGGATGCAGACTGGTGAAATCAATAATGATTAAGGAGAGTCCAGTTTTGATGGCTTGAGTATGATGCCCAATGTACGCAATGTTTTTTTTCCGCTGATAACCCTTTTTTTATTTTAAAAGCAGTCACCACGGTATCAATGGTCGATTGTACTTGTATAACTTGATGACTACTCGGAGTTTGATGTAGGTTGTCGCTTAGCATAGAGGATACCGGATCATTCATTAACATCCGTTTTGATATGTGGCTAAATGTATTCCACTCACTCTCACCTTCTTGGGCCATAGCAAGGGTTGGCTTGCTATCCTCCTTCTGCGTGTCGTGTGATGTGTTGGATATTGGACTCGGCATTACACCTAAAAGTGGCTGGATACGGCGGTTTTACCCGAGAGTATCCGTATCTATTGGCATAGTACAAGCTTTCGCTCTCCAATTTTGACTCTATAGAAACCCGTTTTTTTTCACCATCCGTATTTTTTGTTGTCATACCCCCCCACTACTATTTTAACAATAAACTCTCTCTGTGAACCTGCTCGATGATATACAACTCTTCATAACCCAATGTTCTTCTTGGCGCATTTCTTGCTCGACAAAAACAAGTTGCATTCTGTCTTACCTACTGTAATCCCTTTGCTCGTTCACTTTTCTCGCCCACTCCTCATTCCTTTCACTCATTGTTTGATGTAATACAAGACCAGCGTTTAATTTATTCAACCATGGGTCCTTTTCTCACTCTACTATTGTTTAGCATAGCCATGTTTCTTGGCTCGTTAGCCGTGGGTTACGTCCCGTTAGTTCTCCGACTTTCCGAAAACCGTTTACGGCTGGTCACCGTGTTCGGGTCTGGACTTTTACTGGGGACTGCCCTATTGGTGATTCTCCCCGAAGGCATTGACATCTTGTATCGTGCCAACGCACTAGCGAACTCGTCGAACCTGGCCGATAGTCATACAGAGGTTTCGTCGGGTAGTCACCGCTGGATTGGGATCGCCTTGGTGTTAGGATTCGCTTGGATGTTTTTAATGGAAGCCTCTGTCACACTCTGCACGAATACGCTGCATCATCACCACCATCACCATACGTCAACGATATCTAGTAACGAACGATGCGGTGATTGTCCTTCTCACGAAAATACTGACGACACTACTCCGCTTTGCGGAGGAGCGGACTATACTACGGTTACAATGTCAGGCGACAGGCACCGTTTGCCAGGTAGTGAACAAGTACTTACTTCAACATCCTCTTCAAGTTTACGCAGTGATAACCAAATCACTATGCGGGAAATTCCAGCCCTTTCGCGAACGACCACGTCCCTGGATTCGGATCCCCCTGATGATGAACCGTTCACTTTAACTGAACCTGTGGATGAATCCCGGGGGGATCCATCAAATTCTCCACGACAACCCAAACCTTATATCCATATCAATAGGAAATCCCGTGGTGTTTTCCAAGGTATTTTTTCGACCACTACGGTGGGGATGTTGGTACACGCAGCGGCCGACGGCGTGGCTATGGGGGCTGCTTCGGCATCAGAAGCCGTGAATACCCATTCGGATGAACCCGGTCACGACATGTCCTTGGTTATTTTCGTCGCTATCTTTTTACATAAAGCACCCGAGGCTTTCGGTTTGTGTACCCAACTAATCCAAGAGGGAAAATCCCGTAAAGTCATTAAACAGTCGTTGGGATTACTCTCTCTAGCGGCACCTGTTGTTGCCCTGGGGATGTACGGATTGGTTCAGATCTTGAACTGGTTTACGCCGGTGGATATTACCGGTCAGCATGCGAGTAGGATGATGTGGTTTACGGCTATGCTTTTACTGTTTTCCGCGGGGACGTTTCTTTATGTGGCTACCGTACATTCCCTTCCCGAGTCTATGGACATCCTGCCAGAGTCTTTGTTAACTCCACACCACGCCCACCATACACAGACAGGGGAAGCTGAACCGTGCGATGTACATAGTCCATCTGGTTCCGTCGGTCTATCTCTGATGGCCAAACGGTTCGTAATAGTACGGCTTGTGGCTTTATTGTTAGGCATGTTTCTTCCCACATTACTCGTCTTTAATCACAGCCACTAATATCAATCGGGGGGATTTTGGTTAGAAAAACAACCGATTTAATACTAAGCCGTTATCCTATGCTCTAGTTCTTATGGCATTTGTCCGGTAACTACCTGTTAAGTGTACACTCACTATTAGTACCTGTAGTCTTTCATTATATTGGTACCCATATTGTCTCCATTATTTCTGTAAATGGTTTTTTTTTGTATTTCAAATTCCCAACCCGTAAACTGTGCTTATTTTTTATAATAATCAGTGGAAGACCGTCGACCATTCGATATCCCAAGATCACATCAATAGAGTTATCACCTCGCCCTTGACGATAATAGAATAGAATGGATACATTTTTACTATTCACCACGGCCTAGTTTCCAATATCCAATTTATGCATTACAATGTTTAATAATAAAAATAATCATAATGTAAAAAAATGAAGATGCCGGCAACCACACGCCATAAACTCCGCAACGCCCGTTGAACTATTGCGACGGGTTGGTGCCGGGTTTCACCATACGAATATTGTGCTTCTTTTGAAAGGTATTCATCTCTTCCTCCTTTTTCTTGTAAGTCTGGAGCAATTGGTCAATAACGTTTTTGATTCCAGAGTGGTTGGCCTTGAGTGCGGGTAAGACTTCGCCGACCGTACGTTCCATAAGTACCCCACCAACCAGTCGAAAACACTTGCGATTGGTCTCCATGGGCGTCATGGTGTCAATAACCAATTGATGTTCGTCGACGTCCATTTCCAATTCGCCGATTTTCTGGGTAATGTTTTGTAATTCTTGTCGCATGCTGTTAAATTGTGCTACAATTTGTTGGTCAGAGGCTGAGGCTGACGTCACTGGTTGTTTGGAAGACATTGTCGGTTTGTATTTTATGACAGGTTTCGTTGAGAAGAGGGAGGGGAGGGGGAGGGGGAGGTGTAAGCGGGATGTAGAATAAAAAAAGAGAGAGAGAACAAAAAAGAAGCGGAGAGGGTCAATACCAAAAGGTGAAAGTGATTAGTTTTCTACTATAATTGGATGGATGAAAAGCTCGAATTAAAAAGTCGTTGACCAAGTGAAAAAATGTCTCTAGAAACACTTTACCAAATATGCGACTAAAACTACTATTGCTGTATCAATTATATTTTTTAAAAAAAATTATACCCACGGGCGGGTAGGTATTCTCCTCAAGCTAAACCATGATACCCACACTGTACCTACTCACTAGAATGCCTTGTCCAGTTTGATTAGCTTGTTGAGGTTTGTTGCGTGACTAGAAAGTGGTGTGTATTTGACCAGTTGAAAAATGTTGAAGCTAGATTTTTTTATGAGATTGCTGATAATGAGAACGGCAATGTGAATTAGGCCCAAGAGAAAGCAAGAATAAATATATCAAAACCGAATGGTAATGTGAATATCACGTATATATCACAGCAAGAAGGTGTGTAGATTTGTTTTAATATGCCTAGGGAAGTACCTGTGGGGCCAAATGAGTAAGATCAAGGATCGTTCTAAGATGAATACACAGTTAAACAAAAGAGAAGTGCCCCAGACGTTGTAAAACTTTAATAAATAAGCGAGACAAAGTAGTACCGGGGAGATTGCGAAATAATACGAGTGTAGTATCATAAAGTTATTTGCGAATATTAATGTTCATATTTCGTATGGGTTCCATACTGATGGGAGGGGGAAGATTGCTTTGGCCACCACTACCGACCTTCTTCTGGAGGTTCTTCGCATGCGTGTAAACCAAACCTGCGGAGAACCCAATCAGTACGGCCAGCACACCACCCAACGTCACTGGGTCATCAAAGTAAAGCATGGCAAACACCGCAATGGGCAGTTTGTTCAATGCACCGGCCATGCTGTACGTGGTGGAGCTGGTGGTGCGAATACACCAGGCGGTACAGTAACTGATGGCGAAAGCGCTCAACCCGCTAAATAGATTCGAACGTACAAACGACCAGTATTCGGCATAGTGCTCCGGTTCGCCATAGTAACCCATAAATTCACCCCAGTTTTCGACGAGGATGCTCAGCACGACATATATCGGCGCCGTCAGGATATTGTTGTAATACACTGTATCGAAATCCTTAAAGTTGACCACCTTAATCACCCGACGCATATGCAGCACGAAAAACGCCGACGTAAAGCAATTAAGCGCCATCCAAAAGTATCCCGCCGCATTAAACTGGATATCATTCCATCCCCCTACAACCGAACTCAACACCATTAAAATAAACGCCACCAACATCAACGGAGTAACCACCGCCTTAAACAGGACCCGTTCGCCATAAGCTACCAAAATAATGGTTAAATTTTTAAAGATGGTAAACAGCGGTATATTGAGGTACTGCAAACTTTTACCCCCGGTATACAGCATAATCGCTTGGCTCAGCGACACTGGTAACCACGCCCGAACATCCGGCACGTTAAGCGAACGCCATTGCCAACCGGCTAGTCGCCCAAAAATTAAAAGCAAAGCTACGCTCGACAAGGCCTGGATGGCCAGCATCAAAAACACCATGTGGTGGTGGAAGCCCGACAGGACCAGTTTGTTCACCACCGTCATGGTGATGGATGACAAACAGTAGGCCAATATTGGGATGGCCGACCCTAGGGCCTGTTGGATATTCATGGTATAGACTGTCGGTTTATAAAGGATGACCACCACTCACAGGGGGGTGGGACCTATCTAAAGGTTAGCGGCGTTCTACAAAACTTTTTGAAAAAATTAACCAAGTAAAAACTGATGATCGGTGAAAGGGATAAACCTGTGTAGTATGTAAACAAATAATAAACTCTCTCTCAGAGGTCAGTTTTGGAAAGGCGATCTCAAAACTCTGCGAAAACATTTTACACCACGCAAAAACAGGAGGATAGAATCACCAGTATTATTTCAGGTCTTGGAAAAAAAATACAAAATTACTAGTAAAGCGGATATACAAGTGATGATTGACAGCTGTGCAGTGCTGAGGCTGCAAACGAAATTTTTACCATTTAAATTGAAAGCATCCCTTTTTCCATTCTTTTTATGTTTTTTACAGGTGACACGAAGCAGGGGGTACACCTCCGTAAACAGAGCGAAGCATGTCCAATACCTAAACCATCGTTATCTTGCATCCAGAAAAATTAATTCTTATAGTCCGAAATTTCTCTACCAAATCCATAGGTAAACCAGATTGAATAAGGAAAAAAAATGGTCTAAACCAAAATGCTTTTATCTCTATTATTTACAAAGATGGCTAGACTATTATTTAAAAGTAAAACTTAGTGTTGGTGGTCCCTCTATTGATTTAATTGGATGAATTGATTTTTTTTGGTAAATGAGTTTATGAGAGGTAGTGGTGGGAGGTTTTCTTTTGGGTGCCAGCTAACTCTTCCCTTTCGTTTTAGAATGATGAAGATGAAAATGTATTATTCTCACTTGCAATTTCTCCGATTCAGTGCAATTAAATTAGCATCAACGGTTACTTATCAAATGTTGTGTGATCAAATCACCAAAACTATTGCTCTCATGGGTATATAGAAACTCTTGCAATTCCTACATCCCCATTATTCTATTTTTTATGTCATTATCACTTTGCCTACCTCTTTTCACCCATTGAGTTGTAGTTCAAGTTGTAATATTCACCAGGTCTACATTTATACCTTGAACTTTTCTTATTTGTGTTGTCCTTTTCCACTTTGTGTGTTTTACAACCATTTACATTGATTGATTGTCATCTTTTTGGGGTTTAATATTTATGCAACTTTACTCTGCTTTTACTCTTTGGTAGAGTTTTTCTTTATTTTTGTCAGCTACTTTTCTTTTTTTTTACATATTGTCAGTTACTATTGTATAATCATTGCATTTCTCTACTGATATCACCACCATTGGATGCAATAAACCTTCTACACTTCGTTGGTTAAGATGAGAATGAACACCACAGCTATGAATAAAACAGCGATAATTGAATTCTGTATTCCACATGATCAAGTTAATAAGACTCAGTGCTTGACTCGCTACCAACAGTGGGGATTTGGGAGTTTACTTCCAACTAGCTAGCTCTTGCAGATGGGTGAAAACATCATAAGGAGTATGTTAATCTCCATGTTTTCCCGCCTCCGTCAGTAATTTAATTCACGTGATTTCCTTCGCTACTCACGCCCTCAGTCTAGTATATTATATCTCGTTCACTCACCCACTGTACCTTCTTCCCCTCTCACGCCTTTCTTCACTCTGGTGAAAAATGGTTTATTGTTTATCTATGTTTAAGTGTCTAACAACACTCCCCCAGTTTATCACAATTAGTTTACAGTTTAGTTTATTAAAAGCTATCTTTACTCACAAAGAATAGCAGAGTACAATGTATGAAACTGGCAAAGGCCAGGCATAACTTGTGATGATTAGTGGTGTCAATCCAACTAATTGTTTCCTCTATTTGAAAGACAATGCATTGGGACCTAATAGACCCCTTTTAACTCTTTTAGTCTTTGCGGTGGGTACCCTGCATCTGTACTGTAGTACTACTGATACGGTGGGATATTAGTTTGAGAGGTCGATTAGAAGGTGATGTCAGTAATAATCAAGCTTCCATCAGTGAAACCAACTATGGTTTTGTGGTGTTTGATCAGATTAGTTTCAGGCTCTTTTTTTTCTGATGTCAGTATTTCTGATGAATTTATATTGGTATTTAAACCCGGTTAAATGATGCCAGTGTTTAAGGGATTTGGAGTCCTTGGTACACTAAGGATACAATTCGGAAATACATTTATCTTTCCATTCAATTTTTACATTTATATAAATTCTGATTTTAGTTCTGTAAAAGGTAAGTGATTTTTATTGTTTCGTTTTCTGTAACTCCGATTACCCAACCCATTATGATTGTAATTTATTCTGTTTCCGAAGTTCTGTTCGTATAGCAGGAAATTCTGATCTTAATCACGTTTATATTTCAATTACAATAGTAAATATCGTTGGTTCTGATTACCTTATATTTCACTTATGTCATTGAATTCATTCGGTTTTGACATTCAGTTTATCTTAGTTTTAATCCGTCGAACTATTTATTATATCCATTGTTTAAATATTTCAATTTCTAACACTCTTCTTGCTGTTTTGTATTATATATTTAATCATGGGCGACGGTTGTGATTCATCGTTAATTCCTTCACGTCGGCTACCTGAGGTTCACACCACACCAACACACAGTAAGTCAGATTCGGTGATTATCAATAATACACATGATGTACTCCATAGCAATCTGCATGTAAATGTTTGGAATCTGTGGTCGGTGGACCCCCTTCTGTTTGTCTCTGATACTGAGATGTTGTCATTGTTCCCAATTTCCGATACTTTCTCTTCAGCCTCCGCAACAACGACGAGATCCCTGAGATATTCTGGTGGGGCTTAACCAGGCTAACTGATAAGCTGCTGCCCCTTACCAAGCATTGGCATGAGTACCTAATGCCTTTGGGCTTTTTATAATTTTCCGAAGTGGCTGTCGCCACTTTCCACAAACAGTTGTCCTATGAACTCACCTTTGTCTGAGGAGGTGTTGTGAGTAGGGCGTCAAGATTCTTCAATTCCGAGGGCAGGGTCATACTCTTCAGGTGATTCTGCAAGGGGAATTGTTAGATAAGTATCTGGTGATATGTCACAAACTAAATAGCACTGGTATTGTTCTGTTATGCCACGAATTAATGGTTGTCTGGATGCTCTACTGTTAACTAATAATACGTATTTTTCTGTGTTTCTGCTGATTTTATTCCTTGCTGTGTATGCTCTCCATTCACTGACGCAAAGCCACCTGTGCATGGCATTGCAAACTGTATTTTCATCACAACACATATGTGTTGGTTACTCACTGAAAACTTAATACCATTGACTGGGTAAAATTATTTTTTCATCGCAACTCGTAACAGAATCCAAGTGTACCTACGCATAGTCGAACGGTAGCAAACTTGGCTATTCAATTATAGGCGGAAGTACACCCTTTTCAATAAAAACTGATTAAAAAGTATTCGCGAAATGATAAGTATAACATACCATAAATACACGCAATAAATTAACCCGTAGATTAGAAAACAAAAAAAGGGTACTTTAGCTAAGCCTCTGGGCCCATATTAGCAGCATTCGGATTGCTACCGGCGGTGGTGGTTAATTTTCCACTCGTCAAAGCCTGTGACATGGCATTGGGACTGGCATTTGGGTTCACTAATAGCCCCGTACTAGGGTTCATGCCCATGGTGTGGGACTGACCCTGCATAAGTTGGGCAAGGTTTCCCATGGTGAGCGGGTGGCCCATGGGTACTTGGGGAACTCCCGACACGGGTACAGGATGTACGTTACCCTGTAGTGGTTGTGACATGGGTCGTACTCCGCCCATACCCATTGGCATAGACATGGCCGCCGCCGGATTCATATTGACATTGCCCATGGGCCGCACCATACCGTTGAAATTGGCCATCATGAGCGGATGCATATTGGTCATACCGAGTTGTGGGTGAGTCATAGGCTGTTGACCTGGCGGTAGTGGTTGTTGCTGAACTGATTGCTGCTGCTGTTGTGGTTGTTGTTGTTGAAACAATAATGGATTCCGTAGTTGGTTGGCCAGATGAGCCGTCAGCGCCGGTGGAATAGGTCGGCCAGCCATTTGGTAAGCTCGTATCTGATTTTGTAACTGTTGGAACTGTTGCTTCGCCAACATTTTGGAACGGGCCGCCGCCATCATATTTTGGTTAATCACGGTCGTGTTATTAGCCTGGTTCCCCATGACCAACGGTGACGACTGCGCTACATTGGCACCTGTCTTGTCATTCGTGGTGATATTGGCTCGACCGCTCAGATGTTCCAAGTAGAGGGCCTGCATTTGGGGTGGCATTTGGGCCAACATGCGTCGTAAGTCAGGGTTAATACCTGATCCCATGGCCGTGGCCGCTTGGGAAGTGGCGGTGGTGGGGGGTCGATTTCCTTGCAAAAAGTGAACCATGGAAGGGCGAACTGTATTCCCCGTAGGTCCGGAAGTCGGCACACCACTCGTGGGCATGGAAGTAGGTGCCCAGGAGCCAGATTGGGGCGATGTGAGTGAATTCACGTCGGACAGGGTTTGCCCTCTACTATTTATCACAGTCTGTGCCTGAACACCTGTTACATTGGGTAATACAGTTTGGGGAGCCTGGGAAAAGTTTACCCCCACGGCGGTACCCGGCTGCGCTTGTAAGGTGGGGCTACTAAGCATGTTGAGGGTCGATGAAGTCACTACAGCGTCATTGTTCACGCCCGCATGGGAAACGGAAGTGGCCGGTTGGGGTTGGGGACTCTGACCAAAGTTGGAGCTTTCCGTCGATGGAGCCGGGGTAGGAGCCAAAGGTGGTTGACTAAAAGCGGCACGGGCTTGTCTTTGCAGGGTCAAAGTGATAGTGTGCCGCATCAGGCGGAGACCTAATTCGTGTAAAATGGGATGTGACACACGCTGGGCAGATTTACCCTGAGTCGCCAAATACTGTACGGCAATTGCGGTGGGGTCGTTCCCCCGGCTGATTTGAGTCTGAATTTCGGCTTCCACCTGAGAGGACAGCACATTCGCAGCCGAAGTACCACCTGTGGGGGCGGGCGTACCCATAGTGGGAGACGATGTACCTGTCATGGGAGTTTTGGTCGCTGCAGAGGTCAAGACGGTGTGACTAGCCGAGGTTGGGGCCGGTGAGCCCCGATTGGCCATAGTTGGAGAAAGCAATGATTGCTGTGTTCCTGTGACAGCTTGTGGAGTGAATTGCTGTTGATTTTGTTGTAAATTATGCTGCTGATGCTGACGTAACGTATTTTGTAACATGGCCTGAATCACCGAATTAGCCTGGGAGGTCACCGGCGCTTGGGAAGTAGCAGCAGGTAAAGATGTGACACTCGTGGTTTGCACGGCAGGTTGGCCACCGTTAGCCTGCTGCTGTTGTTGTTGCTGACGTAAAAGAAGTTGATTCTGCTGGAATTTTTGAAACAGGACCAGTTGTTGTGGAATGGTCATATTCCGAATACTTGGTTGGTTAGTCACAAGGTAATTGAACAGCGGATTGTTCATCAACATGGTTTGCAATTGGGCAAGAGTGGCAGGGTTCAAACCAGCCATGGGTGCACCAGGAGGATTGACCGCAGCGGCTGTACCAGCAGGAGCTCCAGGACGAACCGCACCAGCTGGCCCACCTGTTTGTGCTGAATCCGGAGTAAAAGTAGTCATATCGTTGAGGAGGTGTGGCGAAGAACTAAGTCGAGAGATGGCGGGGAAATTAGGGCCCAGGGACCCTGCGGGGTTACCCGAGATTTTGCGAGCCAACGCTCCCACAACGGCCGGGGAGGCCATAGGGGAAGGTCGGATGGGTAATCCGGAGGACATAAGGTGGGGACTAGACATCGGATTACTGGCCACACTGGGCGATCGGTGAAGTGCGGGTGTCATCGCAATAGCGGATGCAAGATTAGGCTGACCAGACATCACACCGGATCCGGGCGTAGGTGCCCGACTAGTAGGCAGAGCAGTTGGAGATTGTACACCTAGCTCAGAAGTAGATTGGGATGAAACTGAACCCGCGTTGAACATCGAAGTGTCCCCCATAGAATACAATGTACCCGCCGTCGACACCGCTGGTTTGGTCGCGGATTTTGTAGACTTTTTTCCGGCTTTACCCTTCGATTTGGACTTGCTGGGGGCTCTGGTCAACGGTGGTGGTACCGTAGTCAATGGATTGGCCGTTAACCCTGCCAAAACCCCAGTATCGACGGGCATGGGGATGCCACCACCTGGACCGTTGGTGGCTGGTACCATAATTAATTCGGGAGAGGTGTAGGGTGAACCTTCCGTAGACACCTGCACTTTTTTGGCCTTTTTGGGTTTCTTGGGTGATGTAAGTTTCCCTTCGTTACCTGCCGTAGACAGGGTCTTGGGTACGTTCTTGGGTGTAGTCGTAACCGCTCCACTACTTGCGGCCAAGTCGAGCCCGGGAGCCGTTTTCGTCGGGATGGCCTCGCCTTCAGGTTTAGGGGGATTTTCGGCACTATCAAAGACCAACCGATGCTGCATTCCGTAAAAGAAGATAAAATTATTGACGTACGTATCGAGAACCATTTGGTTATCCAGTGTGAACTCTTGGGACGTACCGTTGATACTAGTATCTGGAACGTCTCCTTCCCGCAAAACGCACTTGAATGTGGCCGTCTGGCGGTTGTGATACACATGTAGGACTGTGTACCGCGGTTTACCACTGATCGTTTGTTCGAATCGCAAGGTACGCATGGGCTCGTACACGAGTGCTTGACTCTGAATTAACGGAGGGGCACTCCGGCTACTGGATCCACCATCAGGGGTACCCAAGCGTCCCTTTTTAGATTTGGATTTTTTGTTCGATACGGGTGACGACGAGATGGTCGTCACAACCGGTTGTTCTACAACGGGTGGTGGCGGTTTAGCCCGGTTGGATAGTTGTAATTTACGCCACTCTTGGATAAAAAGTAGCCGGTTAAAGCTCGGTTGGAAATCATCATGGTGTCGGTCGTCCATCATGAGCATCACGGCATGGTTTTCCTTGCGGGCGGCTTCCTCTGCCTCGATCTCGATTGAGTTGAATTTTCGACGTTTGGCGGGTGGTATCTGAGGACGGGATACGAATTCGGTGGCATTGCTGATTCGCGTCACCTGAACGGATGGGTCCAAACACAGGGGTTCCTCGGTGGCTACTAGTAACTGGGCCTCAAGCTCCAGAGCTTCTTTCTCGGTTAAAGGTTTGTCCTGATTCCGGCTAAACAAGCATAATTCGGCCCACACTGTATCACTTCCGGGCTTTAGCAGTTTACGAGATACACGAGGATGTTGAATGGCCGGAGTGCGTGGATTAGCCGAGGTCGGTGTAACTGCCCGACTAGTATTGAGGGTCGAACTGTCAATCACTACGTTGTTCGAAGTGGACCCTTCCTGAAGAACCAACGCTGGTGTAGCTTCCGGGTCATCAATGGGTAAATGTGGTTTCCGACCTCGTCGGTCTACTGGACGGTGATCATGGATCTCGATGATCAGACACCCTGAAATACGTAAGATTTACACCCCACCACATTGGGTAATTGACACGAAAAAAAACCATCATCAAAACGAAATAAAATGTAAGGTTAGTACTAATAGGCGTAATTGGGAAGTAATATGGATAATCATAAACTACTCGAGCACAGTCCACATTTCTGAGTGGTATACATATGATCAAAAATCCCTATTCGGGTGTTGTACGGATACGACAATACTCGGGGAAAGGGGTAAGTGATACCAAATACATACCTTCGTAATAGGGCAAATTGGCCTCCTGGAACACGTCCACCAAATCCGCAGGGATCTGCCCATCCCGAACGAATTCCAAAAAGAAGCGCATCGGGGAACTCAGCAAAAATACGCCATCCTGCTGGTCGAATCGGAAATGGGTCGGGTGAATATGCAATACGGCAGACGGAGCAGCCGTTACATATTTCTTCAATAACGCCAACGGACCCGAATGGTGCACCGGTGTTTTTAGCACGGAATCCCCCAAGGGTAACGGAACGTGGAGGGCCTGGGGATCAATACCCAGTTGGCCTAGTCCATTGGAAGTGACTTGGGGCACTGCTGGGCCCGAGAATATGGCGTTTGGCGACATTATTCTTTCTTTCTCACGTGGGCCCACTACAGACCCAAAGTGTGTCTGTACGTAGGGCAAGTAAAGGTCTGGAAAACGTAACGATATGCAAGCTATAAACCAATGAGCAAAAGTAGGGCAATGTAAATATCAATGCAGTACAAACGAATAACGAGGTTTACGTGGAGTAAAAGAAGCTGGAAAAAGAAAGGAATAAACCGACAGAATGAACAACTAAATGGTACTGGTTTAACCCTTCTAAAGGACATAACATGTATTGGTAAAACTAAAGGTAATTAAGTGGTATGCGAGCCCATACACAAAGCGCCAACACTAGAATACAGTACTATTGGTAAATGTTCGGGCGTGACTTCCACCGTAAGAAAATATTTAGGTCTAAATCGCCCGGGGCATTGGTACAACTTGACCAAATAATACCTAAATTATAATTCGAAAAGACGAAAAGTGTAAAGGGACCAGCAGATTCGAACGATCCTTAACCAAGGCGGATTTAGTTCGTGTCACACTTTGGCAGCACAGGGACAGAGAGGACGAACCAACCAGCACTAGAACCACACTGTGTGCCTTGAACTGGTTTACAATGAGTGTCGGAATCTCGGTTCGTTTTTTAGTGTTATTTTAAAGGTAACAAGACTTGTTGGTCCATTGTCAAGCGGTGTTGTGCACAAAAGGTTCGGTTTCTCGGCTTTCTATTTCTCTCTTGGTTTTTTTCCTTGGTGGCATTCATGAGGTTGTCTATGGAACGCAACACATTGGACTCGGCCGTCACCACTTTTTGGGACACTTTGGTCCACAGCGATATACTACAGGATGCGGTAGTGTACCTGGATGACGCAGTACAGGCTACATTATCTTGGACTCGCCCTCATTTAGTCGAAGAACTTCTTTGTCCATCAGCCACCAACTATGACTCCCCATGTATTTCGGTGGCATCAGTCAAGAGTTTGCTGGACGAGGTAGAACGTATCATCACCAGTCCCGCTGTCGATTCGATTCAACCTTTTGCCGTTACCGACGCAGACTCGGCCGTTAAACTGCATGTACCTGAACCGCCCACCGTCATTTTCCTTTTAGCCCAGGACTTGTTCGCCCATCAGTCGGAATTGCAGGTTATCCTCTCGCACCATCGGTACAGTCGGTGTCGGATATACACCGGGGTTCCGGAACCCTTCCAGAGAACTTTCGCCGCCTCGAGAGTGGAAACCTGGGATGACTTTGCCAACTCCCCAGTGTCCGATCGGAGCAGCGCCGATGACGGACCTTTGGAAGACCCCAGCGTGACTCGACGGGGCCAATTCGACTGGCTTAGCAAGGTGCTCACCACTTGGACCGCTACCCAAATCAACGAAATGGATCCCGTACTACCAGCATCCTACCAGGTAACCGCAGATATTCAATACGCTCCTTTAGTATACGCCAGTCTTGCTCCGGATCTCTTCACTTTGCCGTCGTGCGCTAATGTGTTCCCCACCTTAACTCCAAAGGAGTCAACCGGCGTGTCCGGTTCCGCTCCTCAACCATTGCTATCCCGGGTGGCTCTGATTATGGCTTCCTTGTTCGAGGGGGCTAATATCCAACCCGATTATTATACCCTGGGACCGTTTGCCTACCAGATCGTGGATACCATTCATCGTACCGTAACTAATGGTTCTACTACGACGGATTTCCCCAAATCGTCCGTCATTGTAATTGACCGTACATTGGACCTGGTGGCTCCTTGCATGCAGGTGGACCATTTGGTTGACCAAATCTACCAATTTTTACCACCATTTATTGTCAGCCTTGACGATCGCCGTGTTGAGCCCAAACTAGGACCAAACTCCAAAACGTCGGCCCCGACAGATTACAGAAAATCCAGTCTACCGTTTTCCTTGGCCACCGCCTTAAGTAGACACTGGGTGCCCCCTGCTATCTACCCAACGCATTATACCTTAGAACAGCTGTTACCGCTCACCCAACGGGAAGCGTTAAATTTAATTCGGAAGCGTCTGAGTGACACGGTCGCTCAATCCAGCCTCAAGGTCAAACTTCCCAAGGCCCTGGGCAAGGTAACGGCTCCTCAGCTGAAGAAAGTACTGGACTCGTGTCTCGAGCACCCCACCCTATGGCAACAGTGTCCAACACCACTCATCACTGCTTTGGCGACCTACCAAACCCTGGAGGCGAGTGCCCTGGTGAACCGTGACGAACTCGTGGGTATCGAAAAAGTGCTCATGCTGACTACTAACGAAGGAGGAGAGGATGAATCCGCGTTACTGGCCCGGGTTTTGGATATGTTACCAGATGTTTCTCACTTTCCCCAAAAGTGGATTCCCAACCACTCGCCACCGATAGAAGCGTCTAAACGTCCGCGGGACACCAACACCTACGACTTTACCACGTTGTTGACACTGCTGATCTTGACCTATTCTCTGGTGGGCCAATTCCGACCTGTTCCGGAAGAATATTCCCAGATGTTAATGGTCCATGAACAAGCCTACCAAACCCGGTTACTAGAATGTTTTGACCGGTGGTTAACCAGTCAGGCTGGGGATAGCACTACTGACCAAACCTTGACTCAATGTCGCGCGGAATTCGCCCGTAAAGTTGAAGTGATATTGCGCCACCTGAGGAACGTTAGCGGCCAACGTCGTGGTCTAAAATATTTTAGGCAGTTGCACCAAACTCAGGCAGCCAACCCTTACGTGCCGCTGGTCAGCCAAGTCATAGATGCATTAGCCCAGGTATGGGAACCGGAAAAATCGACAGGTAGCCCATCGCAGTCCGGTATGGCTCATCAAGCGGACCAAATCTTAGCGGACGTGCGGCATTACGAACCAACCAGTCAGCTTACCAGTTACATTTCCAGTTTCAGCCGGTTAATGAAATCCCGCTCACCTCACCCGTTTAGAAATCCAGGCACTGTGTATCTTATGGTAGTGGGGGGTATGACATTTTGGGAAATGCAACAACTTCGGCAAAAATTAGCTGCCCACCCTCACGCTCCCCCTGTGGTAGTGGTTACCACTGCCATGACCTGTAACGAGAATATTGTCCATAATGTATTTGATTTTCGGGACCTCTAAAATCCATATGTGACGTTCTTTTGTGGGAGTTGGTGTTGTACTAAGTACCACGAAACAACCGTACTTATAACGAGACCTGGCCTCTCCTTCCATCCATTCATTTATGTATTGTGATATGGAACTGGTCGGCTCTCGTTAGTAGAACGGTAGTCAAATGTCTGCTTGTTCGCTTTTGATTAAAATAAAACTGTTTAAAAATAATAACATCGCTAAATAAATTTCTTAACGGCCTGTTTATTTGGGATGAGGTAAAAAGTTAAGCCAAATATAAATTCCTTCATCGTTCTATGACAAGGCATCCTTTAACGAAGTCGTTGCAGAACCTCGCGGTTTGGGCTGTGGTTGTGAAGAATGGGGTTTCCATCCGATTAGAAAAATTATTTGGAACGTGGCCGGAACGGTACCGTCTTCATTGCCGTGCAACTGATGGTAAATACTAGTCGCTGCCATTAGCGTATCCCGCGGCAGATACGGGCGACGCTGCGTTACGGCGTTGCTTTCCCCCATGGCCCGTAAATCCTGCATCAAATGCAAAGGGGACGGATAATTTACCACCAGTTCATCCACGTCCACAGTAGTCAAGGTGAACCCGGCCCGCGACAGTAAATCTGTCATGTCACTCGGGTTGGCCATAGGGGACACCCGAGGAGATATCCCACCTTCACGTTCCAACTCGGCCAGCTGGAGGGACGTTCGTAATTCAAACAACGTATCACCTCCCACCATCGCCCCAAGAAACATACCATCGGGTACTAAAGCCCGGCGAATTTGAATCAAAGCTCCTGGCAAGTCATTCACCCAGTGTAACGACAAATTACTAACGATAGCCTCTACAGAATTCTCCGCAAAGTCCAATTTTTCTTCGTCCATGACCCGGTATTCAATATTGACCGGTTCATCCTCTTCATTTTCCGCATCCACTTCCCCTTCCGTTGCCGCATTCCGTGAACTCAATTCCTGGTACTGGTCCCGGTACAACATACGGGGGGACACATCACATTGAATAATAGTATCGGCTAGTTCACGATCCAAATGTTTAGCCAAATGACCACTATGGGCACCCAATTCCACAATGGTCCCAGGTCGCCGTTTAATGTCACGAAGTCGATCCGCTAACCAAAGGGCTACTTCATCGCGCAAGTAATCTACCTGACGACTGGCTTCGGTATCGGTGGCCGCTCGTTCTTTTTGTAGGAATTTGTGATGGCGATTAAACACTTGTGGGTAACGACCGCTTTGGTTGGCCGTGGTCGCTGCGTGGAAGGCGCTTGGCCTCGACAGGTGGGACCATGTAGGTAGGAGCGAAACACTTGGTAGTGCTTTTGTTAAAGAGTTTGTCGTTCGCAGAAACATGATCAAGTGTTTGAAAAAGAAAGAATATATATAAACACAGGGAGCACTATATTGCACGGGTGAAATAACAATAACCCAACCGTCCACCTCTTGCCACGACATCCCTGAGCACTAAACCACTTTTACTCACAGGTACACTACCCAAAAATACTATACATTGCCAGGTTTACTAACGTTATTGACATCTATTCCCTTTGATCTACGCATTTTTCAGCACACCAAGTATTACTTTCCATAGTTTACATCTAAAATAGCCGCACAAAAGATAGCAATGCGTAATAAAATTTACTCAATCCACAGCAGTGTATAGAATAACCCAGCGACAACAAAAAGTATAAATAGGAAAAAAAATGCAACGCCATGAAACGAATGTCAATAAATACTTTTTTTCAAAGGGGAGTTTGATCATTTTTTGTTGGCAAGGGAAGCGTCCTCAAAAAAAAAAACTAGAAAAATTACAAAACGAAAAAAAAACTATATGACAGGCTTACATTGAACTCGAGTGAGGGTGTCATGGAGAGAAGACAGGAGTCATTTGCACAACGAAACACAAGTACAAAAACGGTAAACTTAGAAATCGGAAAAAATGAGGGAAAGACGAAAGAAACAATGACATGCATCAACTTAAATAAATAAAAAGCAACTAGGCCAAACAAGAGAGAACCATATTGAAGATCAAGTTGGGGGGAGGAGGACAAAATTTCGCATCATGTTGGAATAGAATGCAATTTGGAAAGATGCTGTAACTAGAAAAAAAAATACATGAATCATTGTAGGATGCCCCTTTTGCCACGATCGAAAAAGGCCAAGATTACCCGCACAACTACCAATCGGATAATACCAGTGGGTCACGCACGCATTGCAGAGTTGAGCGACGGAGGGGAAGTGTCTCGTGCTTCCTCGAAACAACATCTGCGCATCATCTCCACTATACCCTGAACCACTCATAACACACTATAGAGTGTGTACATAATAATCAAGTTCCATTGTGGCGGATACACCACCTTCACATGTGTGCAATTCCGAACCGGAGTTGGGGAACGCCAAAGAGTCGTTTTTAAACACTACAGTGTCCATCGCGTCCTGAACTAAATTCGAAGGTTGGAGAGCGTGAGGGTGCCGAGAGATCAGATCGGTTTGCTGTACGTCCGCTGTGTTGGATGACGAGCGGGAATGGTAAGAGACATTACTTTTGGTATCGTAAGACGCTGGCCTTTGCGGCGAATCCTGGGAAACTAAAGTAAGTGTATCCGACCGACCACAACCTTCCACAGCGCTAGCACTAATAGACGTTTGCATTCGAGGACAAGTCTCCGGGTTATTATTCTGACTAGCGGTCACCGTCATTCCCGGTATACCGTTGCTCGGACCGTCGAAACCGTTCCACTGCGCAGCGTTTAATTCGGGGTTACTAGCGAGGTTTTGATATTCCGCGACCACTTGACGTGTCAGATCCGGCGTTTGGCCCAAAAGGTTACTATTTAAACATACCAATCGCCACCCGATTTCATTGATGAACATTTGCTTTTGGAGAATGGTCGAATCTAGGTGCTCATCCGTGGTTCCACCGTTTCCGCCCTGGCCCGTTGTGGAATCCGGTTCCCGCTTCGTATGTCCCTCGGGATCCACCATCAGCTGGTAAGCTTTAGGGTACACCGCGTGAGCCGCCTTAAATTCATCAGTAAGTACGTGGGGTGGAACATTTTCAATATCAATCCGGAGGGTAAGTCCAGTGGATTGACCATGGATCACGACCGACATGGTGTGATACCGTGGTGTCATGGGTATTTGGTTAACCAAATGACCCAATTGGGACTGGAACATACCGACCTGATTACTCGTGGGCTGAGCCATGGAATGGGCATCGGGCATAGTGGACAACACACCAAAGGGGGTCTCCGGATAGGCACTCGTTCCGCTCAAAGAACGGGTCCGGGTATCCACTAGCCGTTGGGGAAATCCATTGGCCAGGGGGGCGTTGTTGGATTGACTCGGTATGGTACCGGTAGATTCCCCAATAGGGGAAAGCAGACCATGGCTCAAGACACTGGTGTGGCTGGGTAGCCCTGCGGACTGCACCATCGAATGTGTTGTGAATAACATTGAATTCTCCAAGGACGGAAACGAAGGCTTGATAGGTTGGGCTTCCACTACTGTAGCCCGACGGCGTCCCAAGGGGTGACCAGTGTGGGTTGAGTGTTCATGAGCGAACAAGAGACCAGTCTGGTTACAACCCGTCGTCATGCCACGCGACCGAACCCGGTGTAATGAATGATTCGGCGTATTGGGACTACCTGTGATTGAAGTTCCCATCTGATCAGAGGACTGAACCATGGGAATCGGAGAAGTCATACCCATAGAATGAGCCATAGCGGTAGAACCCGGTGTACCCGGCATGCCAAACGACATGGTCAAAGAGCTATTGCCGGAATGAGTTAAACCGGCACCCGATGGTAATAATCCTGCAGTGGTGGGTCCGTTTCCGGGAAGCATAAGAGGAAAAGCAGCTGCAGAGGCGCCACGGCGATGCATAAAAGTGGCCGACATGGGTGCCATCGGCGCAAAAGGCACCGAATGCCCGGGCTGAGTGACGATATTGAGCGGAAAGCCAGTATTGGAATAATGTGATGTGACGGTGGGGTTGACGGAGAGTGAGGCGGACTTTTTCCGATTGAAGCGATTGAGAGTAGTGGGATTGAATAACGATGGGGCAGTTTTACTCGATGAGGAGCCCGGAGTAGACTGGGTAGACGAAGTGCCACCATTTAAAAAGTAAGCGCCCTGGGCACTAAAAGAGTCGCTCCGACTAGATGAGCGGGGGCGAAGGGTACCATTGTTGAGTTTTTCCTGTCGAACCACACGCCGACTTTTGAGATCCGGTCGCCGGTTACGGTAACTATCCACCGCCCGTTGAAGAATGCCCCGTTTCTCCGTTGTGAGCTGCGGGTTCAGATGGGCCAAGGCCCAGGCTAACCGATTGCATTCCGTTTCATAATTCCAACGATTACCTTTGTACTCGGTGTAGGGCACATAAGCACGTGGATAAATGGCAGTACGTTGTTTGAAATCGTGGTTCAATGCTTCGATGTTGACCTGTTCGATATCCACCCGCACTGAGTACTTACTGGTAACGCCCTTGGTGGTATAGGTAAACTGAATCCATTGTATACCGTCGATAGTTTGTTCAGTAATGGTCGTACTGGGCGCCAATGTCACCTGACCCTGCGAAAATGAGGACAGGTCATCTTCGGAGCTGCCGTTAGTGGGAGATGTTGTCGACAAGGATTGGTGGTTTGAGGTATATTCCTCGGCAATAGTGGTCAATTCCCCAGCAGAGGGTGCAGAGCGAAGGTCCGGTGCGGGAGAGTGACTGGGTGAATTACTGGCTAGTGGGGTGGTTAACGCAGAAGATGGGTCGAGTGAGGCCGTCAATTCCGAGGAATTGGCCAAATGACCAGTGGATACATCGATAGACCCGGAGCGACTAGGGGAAAGGGAGAGATCTTGTTGGTGGTGGTGGGCGTCCTGCGCCAACCGATTCACTACATGCTCCCGTAGAGTGGCGGTGTACAGTGGCGAAGCCTGAGAATCCTCGCCCAACTCGGATGCTTTACGTTTGTGACTGCTGGGAGTATTAGCGCCAGTCGGGGTAGTACACATAGTAACCGAATCCTCCGCGGTAATCGATGGAAAGGGATACAGTGTTTCTCCCGAGTCCACAAAAGCCGTTGACTGTAAGTGCAGTTGGCCCAAACTCGTAGACACCTCAATGGGCAAGATAAGGTCACCCGTGGTCCTCGTTTCTGACGTACCGGCTTTGTGCCGATATATCTTTTGGGATAACTGCACCAGTCGTTGCAATTGGTCATTGGAAAGATGCTTTAAAATGTGTTCGGCAAGCTGATCCGACTCGAACAGCAATGAAACAGGCGTTCGGGTGAGATCTACGGTGGACATGGTGGGTGGAGTGGGAGTGGTAGCCGGTGTAAGCACGAGTTCAGTAGGTAGGGAAGGGTGGGATAGGAACGTCGTACTCGGAGGTTCGGAGTGAGTATGGTCAACCATGGATTTTGGGGTCACCAAGGTAGCCGTAATAGTAGAGACCACGACGGATTCGGAGTAGCCGGGGGTAGGGATTGGCTCCTTACAGAAGCGTTTGTCGGGGGAGCTACTCGGTCGTATGTCCATAGAAACGCCCTACTTGGACAAATGGTACAGAGAGCTGTAATTTACTTCTATGCGCCAACGAGGGGGATGGCCTGGTGAGAAAAAACCAAAGGACAAGGAGCAACCCGTTGGTATGGCGTGTTGGAATATAAAGGTCGTTTAGGAGCCAACAAAGTAACCGCCCATCGACCTAAACATATGACAACAGGTGTTTATGTAGTTGAAAAATATATGCACAAACACCAAAGCGGAGCGTGACGAGAAAGTGGGCGTAGAAAATATAAAAAGAGTCTGCTCGAAAAAAAGTGAATATGAAGCACTGCAGTAAAAGAGTGCCAAAGACCAAATAAGAAATCTTTCTAGTGGGTCATTAATACAAGACAGTCGGAGAAGCAATAAAACGAAGTCGCTCTGGCCAAGGAAACGTATTTTGTTGGTGGGAATGCAATATAAAGTAATAATCCGGGCCGAGTAAATGTCGTGGAAGGATAAAGCGTCCTAGTCAACGCACTGAGAAAAAGGCACGAATAATCCAAAAGTATGCAACGTCTTGAAGAAAAAAAGAGGTCGTTTGGTGGCAACGAAAAAAATAATGACACACTACGCAGTAGCAGAAAGGATGTGGGAACGGGGATAAATAGCGGACTCGCGTTTGTGGGCACAGCTGGGTCTCTCCATATATAACGTGGTTGGGACCTCTCTACTTTCCAGCCCACCCGATCAGTCCTACTCGCATGGGTTACACCGTCGGGTTGTACAACCCACTCGCCAAGCCAGCCAAAGGATAAAGGGAATCACAGAACGGCAGTGAAGATCGCCAGGATCTCGTTCATCTTCTCCGCCTTTGCATTCGCCTTGTTAGCAAGTCGCTATCCCTCGAAATACATCGGCGGGGTGAGATGCCCAAGACCCCAGAAATGTTCAGTGTAACTCTATGTTTTGATGGCTTACACTTATTTCGTAATTTAGGAAACCGTAAGCAAAACCTGTCATTTTTCTTAAATTCGGCTGTCCGTTAGTAGTGTTTGACCATAAGCGAATACCCCGCATCGAGTGGCTCTTATTTGCCAAATGTCACAGCGATCCTGTCTGATCGGACCGTCTTGGTTGGTCGTCCTTTCCCAATATCACCCATTGCTTCCCAAACGGGACCACGGACGAAAAAACACTGCTGTAGTTCCCAGTTATCCTTACAACTCACGTATGAACTATTGTTGTTGGAAGACTATGCTTCACTAGATGTGTTTGCGTTGACTTGAACTGTACCACTTCTCTTTACAGTCTTTTCCACCTTGATGTCCGCCACCCCCACAGTAGCGAGTAACTTAATTAGTTGACCAGTCTGTTACATTCGGCCCCAATACAACGATCCACACTGTAAGCTCAGTGCTCCAGTCCGCCTCTGTATGCTACCTTCTTTTTTCTTATCCATATCCTATTTGCGGAGGATGTCCCCCTCTCCCCCCAGTCTCCTGTGATATACAACACTTTGATGATAAGTTCTCACACAGATACTTGCAACCCTTCAAAAATGACACTATTGCCAAGCTAACCCAGTACCTACTTAGAACCCCAACTCTATCACCAGATAACAATATTTCATCCCCTTGAATAGGGACCAAATACGACCATCCGAGCTATTTAGAGTAAGGATAAATAATTTATTTTGAAAACTCCGTAATTGATTTTTTTCGCAACAAATGATGAATTAGCTGGCATTTCATTTTGAAAATTTTTTAATATACAATGTTGATTATGGATTGATCGGATATTGGTCACTTAGTTTCTGGAGGAGCTCGAACGGATTTTGGAATGGGAAGCAAAGAACTGTCTCCTCTCTCACTCCAATGAATTACCAAATGACATCCCGATCCTCGCCCCGAATATTTGTTTGACGAGCTTTTCGCTGTGAATAACAATATGCATAAATCAGTGCAAGCTGCCGAAATTTACAAATGGTGCGAAATCAACGAAATTTCGTTGAAGGACGTCATTAACGAGCTTAAGTAATTAGTAATCTGTTACCCTCTTGCTGAAGTGGTTAACTTTACAGGAATCCCTCCGAAGAGCAAGGAAATCCTGCTGACGAGCAGAACAAGCTCAGCCAAGTTCGGGAGAAATGTGATAAGAAATGGCGTGATGTATTATCCATGCGTTGGGCTAAAGCTGAACATACGCCAAAGCTAATTCTCCGTATCTCCGACGTTATTAACCGTATGTATACTACTGATCAACTGTCCCATCGAAAATATGAGGCTAAATAGCTGCAAGGTGTCCCTGCCGTTTTGGAAAACGTAAACGAAAACTATAAGGCTGGTTCAATTACTTGGGTACCATTCCCCGACGAAAATGATCTTGTCCGGCGCCTTCTCTTTTTTCCATTATCTTCCCTCCGTAGAGCGGCGACTTCGCAAGAACTTGTCGCTATTTTTGGCAGGCTTCACGATTCATCAAGCTTGTATGAATATAAGCTGCTTAGGTATGGACTTAATTTTCATTCGGGTGCGATTATGTTCTATACCTTAATATTGGATGTCGCCATACACGTCGGGGTGGACAAGGTAATAGAATTTTTCGAAAGCAATCGAGAATTTTTTAAGAAGGGATGGTGATAATTTTATGTTTTGTCTTGACAGGCCTTACGAACTCAGTTTTTTGATGTCCAACCTTATTGACAAGTTTAAACAAAAACTGAAACAGCCTTTTTCGCTGACTGTATGTGGTGTAGAATTCGCCAAGCTGGAACACAATCCTGAAACATAAGAAATGACATGGTGTTTCGCAATGACCGAGAAGGACAACGAGATTCAGGAGACTTGGGTCAATCTATACGAGAAGTCCCAAGAAAACGAAGTTCGTCAGACCAGTACATAGCAGAATAGTCAGTTACCCTTTCCTTTCTCATTCATGTCACGCTCAAACTTGCCTCTATTGAGGAATTTCGTGAACTGTGGTTTGTTAACATGAGGTTAGAATCTAGGACACTGCCCTGTTGTATGGTGTGAGGGCGTTTGCCAGCACTGGCCATCACATTGTGGTAACATGCATTTTACAATATTTTCATTTTTATTTTTTATGTTAATATTTCAGTGTTCTCTGTCTCTGGTTACATTATCCCTCACGTGACTGATCCTCACTTATCTATGAGGTATATAACTCACTGTCCAAACTATCATCAATGGTGTGGACCTTCATTTTGGAAGCCATTGCTTACTTTATTGTTTATCCCAGTTTTACACTCTAGCTTACACTCAGTTTATATGCCTTGTGCATACTATTGGAACAGGAGTTGGAGATTACATCTTCCAATGAGGATGACCAGCTCCCTCAAGATAAAGCTGATTTAATGGCCACAAGTCAGGACATCCTGGATAATGGTGTAATCTCTTCACAAGCCCCCCCCCTTGTTTGGTGCTCCCAACATGGAGCCAATGGATGAACATTTATCTCCATGAAAATTGTTTTCATTTTGATGTCAAAGTGCACTA
>JAOPJG010000338.1:0-27595 GCA_027478255.1 Dispira simplex | reverse complement strand
GATGAGATTATAGGGGTATATAATGAAGTCCTTGGTTCCCTCCAACGAAGTGATTTTCACAGATGTTTTGATGAGTGATTCAAGAGGGTGCGCACAGTACTTGGCAACAATGGTAATTATTATAAATAAAATCTAGTTTATATATTAATTCATCAACACTTTCCAAAGTAACAGTACCTAACCATTTTGCTGATGTGTTGCCTCGGATTACTAAATTTACCCCAGAACCCTAAGTGTTACGTAGTCATCATCAGAATTTTCAGTCATAGCACCTGGTTTGGTCAATGTAGTCTCATGATTTAATGCCGAATTTGCCAGCGATGTCTTTATAAATAATCCAAGGCTGTGGTAAGTTTCGATCACCCTCTATAAACGAACGATCAAAGAGATTTCCTAATATTCGTTGATTTGCTCTTACCAATGATAGATTAGCACAAGCATAGGTCTGGCTCGGATATTTTGATTCTCCCCTGTTTATAAAAATTTACCCATGTGGCCCCTTTTAGTAGGTTATCCAAGAACCGTTTATTTATGCTAAGTTTTTGCCTCTAACTGTATTAGTTTCTGTTAATATTTCGTTGTTCTCTGTCTCTGGTTACATTTTATTATCACGTGACTCATCCTCATCTATGAGGTATATAATTAGCTATCACTGATAGCAGAGTACTTCTCGAGTTGCTTACTTTATTGTTTATCCATTGTTTATTAAAGGCTACTGTTTATCCAATCCTTAACAGTTTCTCTAAAATTTTCTTCCTTTGACTGTATTTCCCCTTCCCCCCTGTTAAACTTGTCGGTAGCCGTCTACCCATCTTTAACTATGGCTCGCTACGAAATATACTATTTTCAGGGCGCGGGCTTAGCTGAACCTATCCGTGCACTGTTGAAATATGCCAGTGCGAAGTGGTCCGATAAACTCCCTGAGAATTGGGAAACCGAAAAGCCCCTCACACCATACGGAAATCTCCCCATACTCACTGAGCATGGTGATGACGGCAAAGTGTTGAAAATTATCATCGGACGCCATTGCCCGTTATCTCTCCCGCAAGTTTGGTCTGTACGGCCAAGACATCCATGAGGACGTCCAGCAGGATACCATTATATCCCAGTTGTACGAGGTACAAGCCTTCGCCATCATGACTATGCAAAAAAAATGATCACATTAAGCAGTTTGCTGTCAAAAAATTTAAGGAGACGTCCCAGCACCTTTTCCAAAAGCACGGCGAATTGTTGAAGAAGAACGGTACTGGTCACTACGTGGGTAACCGCATTACGTTGGCGGATGTCACCGCCTATTCCACTCTTAAGCTGTTCACGAAATTCGGGTTAGTGGCTGGAAACACTCCCCATAAAGAAGAATTTGACCATTTCGAAGCGACCCTGGCTAGCGATCCCAAGTTCAAGCGTTATCTGGATGGTACCGAAACCCGTTTTGCCGAATACAAATTTTAATCATTGCTTGCGTATCTATAATACTGCAGTGTGTTTTCGGAGGAATCGGTTTATGGAAAAATGTTTTTTATTGAAATGCACGAATTACTTGGTAAGACTGTTTATCGTACTAGTTAATCGAATAGCTGGGGAATGTATTGCAAGGTAAAAAAATTCATATCAGTTAGTTGGTCAGGTAAACGCAAATTAACAGAAAACTTTATGGAAAGGACAGTGTTCCCAGACAGTGATGTCAATATTTTTCCGTATTTTTCTAATAAATATTTAGGTGATAAATTTTCAACTCTAGCGATTTGGAGCAAAGATGTACTGATGATGATTTAACCAATATGATTTTGTAAGTGACACATTTAGGACTGGTGGAATTTTTGTTGTACGGTTGAACAAAATGCCCTTTGCTTAGGTGAAAATAACATACGAAGTACAACTTTTGAAACTGGCGAAGAATAGCAGAACTTGCAGGGTTGAAAAAAAATCAGCCTCACACAAAGTTGAATCCAACTCCTATAACCTCGTTCCCCTCCCCTTTAATTTCGTTCTAAATCGTTGGGTTAGCAGTGGTTGACTGAGAACCTGGTATTACCCTACCATCCTTGGCATTACACTACAATGTAAACTCTTATATTTCTGCATTGCCGTGCTCACTTCGAATAGAGTCCGTGGCAATGAATGGTACATTAATTGTGTTCCTTTTTTTGTATTTGCTTGTGAACTACACTTGCATCATGACAAGCGTATACCACTTGCTTTTCTTCTAGCCACCGTCCTCTCGTCACCACCATTATCATAACGATTGTCACATCACCATGTCATTTGAATTATTTTGGGACAAACTCGACTCGACGGTTGCCCGAACCGTCCAGGAAAAGCTGAACAAACAGTTCAAAACCATGGCCAAGCCCGATATCATCGGGGACTTGGAAATAGCCGATTTGGACTTTGGTTCCGTGGCACCCCAGGTGGAAATTTTAGACATTACCGATCCCTTTCCCGAATTTTACTATGCTACCGATAGCGACGTGGGTGACCCTGACTATGAGGAGGAGCGTCTGATGTTTGAACATTTGGATAGGACGGATTTGGTGGAGAGACCTGTTGGGGGGTCTTCTCGGACGATACAGGAGCAGCGGCGGGTGGTTATTTCAGATGAGAGATTGGCGTCAGAAGTGACGGAACGGTTGGAAGCGTGGGATGGGTTGTCACTGGGTGGGAACTCACATAGGCTGGACGGACTTTCTACCACGCCAAATGATTCCCAACGACCGTTCAGAGGCGACCTTTTTGGTAATAGCAGAGATGATAATGCGTCTAAAACGGCTTTCTTTCCTATTTCGGTATCCTCGGAAGTCAATTTGGGCAATTCGTCGAGACTTGGCGCTAGACGAAACTCTCAAAGCGTACAGGGCGATTTAAATAATAACACAGTTCCCGGGTCTGTCCCGTCGGAATTGCTAGAGTCGGGTGGATTCGGTTCCCGAGGTTGGGCTGGGTCAACCACAACGAATTGTCCGGGACGACCTAGTGGTACTCTGCATTCCTTGTCCGAAAGGTCTGTTAGTCGACCGGGATCTCAGTCTACTTCAGCCTCTCGAGTATACCTGGATAAAATGAATCTGGGTGTCGATTCCACAAGTTCTTTACACTCGGAAGTTCTAACCCACCTTCTGTCACGGGGTAAATCCACTTCGATGCTTAGTTCAGTTAGTTCGTCATCGCGAGAAGCTGGACTCCATTCGGGCACTTTTAAACCTGCCAGCTCTCAAGATAACCATGGAGTGCATCCAGAGTTGATATCATCGACTTCTGGTACACACGGGGAAACTAGAAATAATCCATCCACACCTCCACAATTGACTTACCAACACCTTCCTCCACCTGCTAATTTCCCAACTTCGGAAGTATCATATCCTCCCCATACTTTTCCCACCTTGTCGGTGGAACGACAAGATACGGATACCCAAGTTATTCTCAATGTTAGTTACAAGGGAAATATGAGTGTCACTATCAAGACTTCCCTTCGGATAAATTACCCTTCGCCTGCCTTTATTGAGCTACCAGTAGTGTTGAAAATGACGGGATTTGATTTTTCGGCTTCGGTTATCGTTGCCTTTCTAAGGCACCGCATTAATTTTTGTTTTATGGAACCTGAGGATCCATCCCAAAGGTAAGTATCCCCCGGAACGACAGGTCATGTTCAAGGTATTTCACTGTGATACCTTTGAAAAGCAGATATAATAAGGCTGGGTAGGATTCACCTCTTTGCCAACAGGCTGGTCTTTTGTACAACTTTTAACACTGTATATTTTTACGGATTGACTTGCTGAACGGTTGCAATATGTCCCAGTTTACTTTCCGGTTTGTACATTCGGTCGGAAATTGGCGACCAGCACAAACATATATTGAAAAACGTGGAAAAGATTGAAAAATTTGTCGTGGAACAGCTCCGCAAGGTATTGGATCACGATTTTATTTTTCCTTCTTACCATTCAATTGAGTTGGATGACTCTTCCCCCTCTTAGCAACCACTTCCCTTGATGTCGAAACTTGGGCTTTGCCATGTGATGTAGTTTTTATTTCTCTGAAACCAATATTTTGTTTGTTACCAGCACTGTTAAGCGAGAATCGTTTGATTCAAATGCAAAACTCTACGTAATTGTTCTAATGTTCTTTAGAAAGAACTGCGTTCTATTGGATTACGTGGCTGGGTACGACCTAGATACTTGGCCCTGTTCGCCAAGAAAAGCCATCTCCAACCAATGTTTTCCCAGTGTAACAGTAGATGAACGGATAAACCCCGAAAGGTATTTGTTTTTATAATCTGAATTCAATAAATTACACGACAAAGTTGAACCATAAAGACGTATAGAACCTTTTGGCAAAGTGCCCCAGGAAAGACCACATTCAACGTAGACCAATAGTCCATAGCAGTTAAACAGAATAGATACCCCCTCCCTCAATACCAAAGGATCTTCCAATCCATAAGCATGACAATGAGAGGTCATACCTGTGCGGGAACACACTGATGACGGCATTATCCCTAACGCAAAAGGAAATTCCAGGCCACCACTACACCTATAATGATAAACCCGGTCGGATTTTTTTTGGTATGTATTTTGGGCAAAGAAACGCCAACAGTATGGCCAATGGTGGTAATATATAAGGAAACAAGGGCGTCAATTATTGCGTAAGATAATTTTTTTAAACCACTTATCACTCGTCGAGGTTTACTCTTTTATTTTTTTTCAACTGCCACTTCCATCTGGCTTTGGTTTTAGTTTAGCATTCCTTATATTTCATTACCCATTTCTCTGGCGATACATATCGTTTATTTACATTATATAATATAACTCGTTCACCGAATTGCCTAGTCGTCACAATGCGCTTCCCCAAGGTTACGATTATTACTTTGCTCCTTTGCTTCGCAGTAGCTCTCCAAACTGTAACGGCAAAAGGTGGCGGCGGTCTAGGAGCCGGAAAAGGCACGGGCGGTATCAGCAGTAGTGGTAGTACATCTAAAGGAAGTAGCGGTAGTGGTAGTAAAGGCGGAACGGCAGCGGGAGTGGCTGGAGGTGCAGCAGTAGTGGGCTTGGGTGCAGCGGCGATAGCGGGCGGTGTACATGCCGGTAAGAGTAATTCGACAAGTGCAGCTAGTACAACGCGAGGCACACCGAGCTTTCAATCGAATACTTTATTAGGACAAACCATATTTGCCGTGGGCGGTACAGCTCTACTGGTGCAAATTCTTGCCGCTTAAATGTTGACTTAATTCACACATACATATATATACTTGTTGTGAGGGGGGGTTAATAGTTGGCTCGTAACGTCAACTCTAGTTTGAGATGCCATTGATTAGCCGATATTATATATATATATTTCACCAACAATGTATACTTCTCCTAGTTGGGATTAAACAAAGCGTGTGTACAGCCCGGATTCTTATTTACCCAATTATTCCGGTATCCCCTTTTTTAGGTTCAAATCACATGGGTACTCCTTGATGATTGAAACCGTTATATATATACTACTAATTAAATAATGATGCATTCCACGGTTTAGTCGCGTTAATGTAAATAGTTCCCCGGGTGGACTTGAGCTAATTTAATACCATTGCTTAATAGCTGCAATGCGAAATAATTCTACCCAGTCAAGAATATTAAGCTAGCAGTAGGTAGCCAACACATATGGGTGATTTTTTTTCAACTATATAGAGATTTGGAGCAAAAAATGTACCAACCTCAACATAACCAATAGGAATTTGTGAGAGACCCATTCAACTTCGGCGGATTTTTCGCTATATAGTCGAAAAAAAACTATTCATATGTGTTGTGATGAAAGCACGGTTTCCAGTGCCATGCACAGGTGGCTTTGCATTGGTGAGTGGAGAGCATGCATAGCAAGGAAAAATACAGTAGGGACACAGAATGATACATATTAGTAGTTTACAATAGAACATACAGGTAATACATGACATAACAGAACAATACCAGTGCTTTTTAGCTGATAGCATACCATTAAATACTTACTTAACAATTTCCCTTGCAGGATCACCTGAAGAGTATGACCCTGCCCTCGGAATTGAAGCATCCTGATGCCCTCACTACACCTCAGAAGAAGGTGAGATCACCGGATAACCGTTTGTGAAAAGTGGCGATAAGCACTTTGGAAAAATATCATAAAAAGCCCGAAGGCATTTAATACTCACACTGACGCTTAGTAGGGGGCTGCAGCTTATCAGTCATCCTGGTTAAACCCCACTGGAATCTTTCGGAGATCTCGTCATAATTGCGGAGGCCGAAGAGAGAGCATCAGCAATTGGGAACAGCGGCAACATCTCAGTTCCAAAGATAAGCATAAGGGGGTCCACTGACCACTGACTCCAAACACTTACATGCAGATTGCTTCAGAGTACTTCATATATGTAATTGATAATCTCCAGAGAAACCCGACTTACTGTGTGTTGGTGTGGTGTGAACCCCAGGTAACCAATGTGAAGGAAATAATGATGAGTCACAACCTTCGCCCATGATTAAATATATAATACAAAGCAGCAAGAAAAGTGTTAAAAATAGGAATATATAAACAAAGAGTATAACCAATAGTTCAATGGATTAAAACTAAGCTGAATATCAACACCAAATGAATTCAGTGACAGTAGCGAAATTTAAGGCAATCAGAACTAACGATTTTTACTATTGTAATGGAAATAGAAACGTGACGAAAAAAGGGATTTACTACTATAAAAACAGAAATTTGGAAACAGAATAAATTAAAATCACAATGAGCTTGGTGCTCAGAGTTACAGAAAATAAACAATAAAAATCACTTGCCTTCTGCAGAATCAAAATCCGAATTTATATAATTGTAAAAATTGAATGGAAAGAGAAATGTATTTCGAACTGTATCCTTAATGTACCAAGAACTCCAAACCCCCCTAAACACCGGCAGCATTTAACCGGGTTTCAATACTAATATAAATTCATCAGAAAAGAAATAATATGAAGCTAATCCAGTCAAGCACCGAAAACCATAGTCGGTTTCACCAATGAAATCTTGATTATTACTGACATCACCTTTCAAACAGCCTGTCAAACTACCCTCCCTCCATATCAGTAGTACCACAGTACAAATCCAGGGTACTCATCACAAAGACTAAAAGGGTTAATAAGGGTCTGCTAGGTCCCAAAAACATTATCTTCCGAATAGGGGAAACAATTAATTGGATCAATAGCATTAATCATTACAAGTTATGCCTGGCCTGTGCTAGTTTTCTTACAAATATATCGCTATAATTTCATATGGGTCATGGAGAGCTACTAATAAAATAGTGTTACAGCGGAGCGTGGAAAGTAGGATATAAATGACTTATTGACAAGCAATCTTGTCGTCGATACTACACAGTGCAATACCAAAGGCCTGTAGTGGTGTAATCGGGTACTGAAAATCGAGGGTAAACGTATTTCCTGACACACGCCCACATTGCAAAACGATATAATCCAAAGAATTGGCGCTTACAATTTGGAAATTTTTCACCGAGGCCAAAACCACTCGCCCGTTAAAGTTTAGTACGTACGAGTGTGACTCTTCATTCCACTGGGGTACTTTGTTGTGTAGGATCAGTAAAGAAGGGTTACAAGTGGATCGATACATTTCGACGAGTGAGACATCATCCTTGCCGGGACGGTGGTGCTGTCGGGTACCGTCACGATTAACAGCGGGTAGAATAAGCGTCATTTTGCGGGGTCCTTTAAACCCTAGAATATTAGGTTCGTAGAGTACGGCACAAAGTTCCTCCCGTACCTGCGTGGTGGGATGAACGGAATCCAAAGGTTTGTGGGGATTGTGACCATTATCATACACAATGTATTCTGTGCCAAGAAAATTCGCCCGTACTTTACCCACTATGTTTTCATCGCCTGATTGCACATTGTGCTGAGAACGACTGATAAAGTAATAGGCATTACGGGCCATTTTCCGTTTACGAGCGGATAAGAGAAACAAGTCAGGTTCACCGTCTTGATTTTCAATATACAATAGATATTGGGGTTCCGTGCCATTACCAGCACTTCTTTGGCATACCACTTTACACTGGAGGGTATTGCCCACTTTGAGGGGTCGATAGATAAAGTCTGGGGGTACGGTGGGCTCCACGTTAGGGTCGTTGGTGTCAGAAAATCCCAGTTCGTCCAGATGGGCGGTGGTGATTATACGACCTAGTTGAAAATCTTGGGTGTGAGGTTCGGGAGTGACGGATGCAGTACTCTCCTCGATATGATCGTTGGGTGGGACGGGAAGTACCACCGCGTTAGGTTCGGCTGTACCGGTGGAACTGAACCCGGGGTGTAAAGTGCTCATGATTGAACATCAAGGTAAGGAAAAATATAACATTGAGCTTTAAAAGGGGTTGCTAATGCGCTGCTATGGTTTGAATTACATTGAACTTCGTGTAGTACATCAACCCCCCAAAAAAAACTAACCGAGTGAATACCACGAAATTCTCCTTCCGCCCAGAATGGGCAAATTATAACACCCAAGCCAACGATATAACGATAACGCAAGGGCTGAACGGACACAACGAAAAGTAAAGGGGTTGTGAAACCAATCTTTGATATTCCTTTAATAGTGAAAACCAGAATAAAAAAAGCAGGTATATGTATATTGAACAAAGGAGCCGCATGAAGAACTGGTCACAAGAAGTATGTATCTCCCCCCCTCCCCCTTACTTTACGCTCAAACTGACATTCCCCAGCAGTGCAGAAAGGTTTGGGAACCCAGACTATCATTGCTTATCCTCCCCCAGCAATTCCACTCTGGAGAGTTGTCAATTCTTTTTCTGTTTTTTATTGTGACGTGAAGGTGTGTTTGATTATTATTGACGAATCCCTCAGTTTAATAATTAGATGTTAATTTATTATTTATAGTTTTGCTTGACGGAATGCCCTTGAACTTGTTAGGTAGCGTCCCCTTTTACTGTGGGTAATAAGCATTCTTGAGCGATAATTTTTTGTTTTCTCCAATTGACTATTCCCGAATGGACTTTCCGGACTTTTCACTGGGCCGTTGCTCGTTCGGTTCTCTCGGAGATGAATCTGCGCCGCCCTATTCTACACGACGGGATTCCGAGCAAACACTAGATTCCGACTCAGGGGTGTCTACAACGTATTCTTTACCTAGTGCATTTGGTCACACCAAGTTACGAACCAAACGAACGCGGGGGTCTTGGGATACCTTGGACGGGAGAAGTGTACACTCGTTGCGCGTGTCCACACGTGTACAGCCTTTGGTCGTTCCCGGACACGGATCCTGCATAGAACCAGAAGGACCTGGAGTGTGGGCTGAGTGCGATTTAGACGCTCACCAACACTATTTCCGGAGCAAGTCCTTTCTACCGTGGAAAGAACTCTTACCTCGCAAGGAAATCACGGAATCACGTTCGGAAGCCCAAAGTTTCTTGGTGGACGGGCCTAGTGCATCAGGGTTATCTACCACTCTATCGAATAAACCTTCCATCCGACCCCACCACCACCTTCCCAAGAAGAATACCCCCACGGCATCCCCCAAGAATCTCGGTCGTCGGCTGGTTACGTTGCGCCCTTCGTACCATACAGGATTATCCTTTCTTCCCCCACTACGTACTTCTCATAGTTCCCCTCGTTTGGTAACACGGCCCACTTCCACCTTGGCATCCACTACTACCACTATCGCTGACTTACCTTGTCCTCGACACAACCAAAGGACATTGAGTAGCATATCATCAACGACATCACTTCGACATACGTCTAGACTCGCCCACGAGAGCTGGCAGAGTACCACACCTCTCCGCGGACTCGTACGCTTGATGCCTGACACCATCCTATTAGATACACCCCTCTGCGTGGATCCCACCACTCAGGCCCATTTCTACCGAATTGATACTACGGCGGTCAATCTCTCCCGTTATTCCACCCAGTTACAACTCATTCCCACTTTCGATGCCACTATTGTGTCGGTTACCGGTGCCCAGCTCGGTCCAGGTGGACTCCAGGATTTATCGTTTGTGATTTCTGTAGATACTGACTTGTTACCGTCGTCCACTACCTTGTCCTTGGTCGAGCATCCAATTCTGGTGTCTATGCGAGGAGTTCCCCAGGCCCAACTCATTCTTCGGTTTGTGTAATCTGGCATCTTTTTTTCATTTTTGGATTTACTACATTTTGCTTTGATACATGTTGACGATATGGGCAATTTATTTTCAAGTATGTAGAGATAAATCCGCCGGCATTGAATAGATCTCTAACAAAATCCTATTGGTTAAATTGTCCACAAGCAACTGGTACATATTTTCTCCAAATCCCTACATAGACAAAAAAATCACCCACACGAACTTGTACTTTTACATTTATCGTTGGCTATATTCCCCTCCATGGCACTTCCAAATACGAAGTGTCCACTGCTGTTTCGGTTGGATAATCTTTGCGTTGCTTTCTTTTTCCTTTTTAAAGAATAATATCCTCCTTATGTAATGTCTATGTATAATTATTTGCAACCATGGCCTTTCTTTCTTTTCAGTTCATGTACCATATATACCAATAGACAGTAAATTATTCCCTTAAAAATTTTGTGGCAATTCTTTGATGTTTTCGTTGATCCAGTACCTGGAGAATGGGCCACACTGTGCGTTGCCTTGCCCTGTCACGTGAGGATACATTCGCTGCCTTGACCCCCTTAATGAGCGGAAACACAGTTTGGGCCTTTTATACGAGTGGACATTTTCGCCCACTACCGTGTTCGCCGGCGATACTCTTCGAAAGCAGTTTAACGAATTCATTCTCTCTAGTTATCCACAAAATACTGTGGCCATTTAGTTTAGTTTTCCATACACATTCACCTTTTTAATGGCACAAAGCGTTCACCCTTCTACCTGTTTTAGCCCTTATGATACTTGTGCCTTATTTCTTTTGCCTATTGGAAAGTGTTTTGAACCTTACACATAGTTGACGGACACCATGCAAGCGTACGCGGGATACCCTACTTCCGCCGTAGCGGATGAAGAAGACTATTATTATTCACAGGAGCAAGGTAAGGTGTGGAAAATCTACACGTGTTTCAAGGGTATGTCGGACTGAAGAGACTGGATGGCTTGATGGGGTATGTCAGGTTATCCAACCATTTGCACCTCCCTCCCCCCCAGCCTTGGTCGATACATGCCACAAAGATCGTCGACACCTAGCGTAACAAGTTGATGTTTAGCGGTAGGGTGATTATAACTGTCGTCAACTCAATGGGCCCGACAGGAGAGCTAAAAATGGGTCTCACTTGAACCCAGGTCAGTATTGTCGCCCAGGTTGTGCATCAAGTAAAGTATGTTGGTGGCTGTCTGTGTATATGGACATTATTGTGATACCTGCTAAGGATTAAGAGTAAGTTCACGGACTCAATTTTGGTTACCTCTTTTTCCCGCTGTATTTCTTATGATATGAATCTGGTCCTACGTGTCACTGTTACCCCAATACCCTTTTATATTATGACGAATACACCAACCAGATAAATCCCAAAACCGGGCTATCCTTCGCCGGTTGGTAGATTTTAACCAAGAGTTTTGCACTCATCGCCAAACCATTTACAATCGAAAGATGGCCGAAATCCACGAAGCCGTTCGGGAAATTTGCGCCGGTACCCACCCGGTATACCAGGAAAAGATAAAAGAGCTAGAGGAAACCCAAAAAGTCGCCATTCACAAGGCCAAATTGCTCTGTGATTACCAGTTGGCGGCGGTGGAAAAGCTTTATACGGACGAAATCCACCGGGCCGAGGAGGAATATAATACGGAAAAGGAAGAATTACGGGAAAAGTTACGGAACAGCGTTGAGGAAAGGTTGAAAAGGCTCAGGGAGGAAAAGGACGTATTGGACACTTCTCACGATGGAAATCTGGACGGTAATTCTCGCGGAGGGTCCAAAAGGAACCTACGTAAAAGGGGTGCCGACCAAAACGACGCTAAACCTACCAAACGTAAACATCCTGCAACGATTACTCTGCCTTATATGGCCTCGGACGATGACATCACGGACGACCTGACCCTTATCAAAAAGCCCATTCCTAGTGTAGTCCACAAAAAGGGAGCCGCTAAATCAAAGCGATAAATCCATCGAGTCTGAGTGTAATACGATATACGAGGCTTATCATTTTAGCACTCTGTTCAGATAATGTTACTACCCTATATTGTACATTTCAACCCCTTTTTTGGAGTTATGTATATTCTGACGGAAGGGGATGTACGATAATGGTGTAGATGATATATCTCACTGACGAGGTTCAATATGTTTGTTATTAGTGTATAGCTTTACTTATACGTTCAACTTTCTTTTTTTCTTTCGCTTGTAGCCATGCTATGTGGCATTCCATTTTTTCCAACGATAAAGCAACTAGTGTACAACTCACTTCAAAGGTGCTATTAGCACTATCATAACGATAGATCATGTCACTGTCACTCGGGTATGCGACCCCATTTCACAGATGACCATACGGTCGTTCACACGAATTATTTGACCCAGATTAGCAGGGACGCAATTCATACCGAAACATGCTTTGTATTTGGCACCAGGGTCCACTCGTCGGTAACTCATTAGAGTCTTCAAAGGCTGATGGTTGGGTGCCAATTCACCCTTGTCAGGATCATTCGTGGTCATCACACATCGGGTGCACCGTGCCGTAATATACAACTGGGTAGTAGTGACATCCTCTACAGTGTTATCCACCTTTGTTGTGGCAGATTGGGGGACTATTTCCACCCGTTTCCAGATCTCCTCGGCAAACGGCTGGCCACCTCCCGTAACCACAATATTAGGTCGGAAGTTCCGAATATCAACCGACTTGTCCAAACGACCACTAACATCTTGCAGGGATTCCGTAGAGGCAAGTAAAAATGGTGCATCATCCGCGAAAGCCGTTTGGGCAGGAACTTCCAAGAGTTCTGATGCCGGTGGATTAACCTTGGTGTGACGCACTTCGTTCTCGGCACGTCGTACCAATCGCACAGGACGACCCAGAAATTTACCAAGCCACTGCGCTACTTTATCACCCATATCGTACCCGGACACGGTATCCTTCCAAATAGAAACTTGGCAGAGTTTAAAACTTGCCATTTCTTCCGCGGTGGGGTAGAGAATAAGCCGGAGTTCAGGAGCGTCGTAATCCACAGCAGTGATAGCCAAGTACGGCGCTAACCCAGGTTCCTCCGGGTGTTCCACGATACGGGGCTTGATCAGCACAAGGCGGGGAGCTTCACGCTGGGTAATGGTGTGGTGGGCCTCGTCCGTTATAGCCCAATAGCGGTCATGAAGGAAGCCGTCTACTCAGGCCAGGAGGGGTCATGTAAAATCAGAATATACGTAGCATAAGATAGTTACCAAGCCACTGCGTTAGTGTTAATAGCAAACAACAACAACAGCATGCCTGGGCGAGAGGAAACACGCCGAATGATTCAACCAATAAATGTTGTGGTCCTATCTGAGGATAAAATCAGCGGGTATACACTTACTCTTGGTAACCAAGGCGTCAGTCACGGCAATACCACCGCAGGACTTTATGGGGTATATAAACAGTTGGGCAACATGTATTTGTGAACAGCAAGGGGATGCCATTGTAGTGATTGTCTTGGGTTTGTAATGTCAGCCGAGGTGAAATAGGTATTTTTTAATTTGGTAGTGGGGAATAAGAAATGGAATTGTAGAGTCACTAGTTCAAAATTACTTGACAGCAGAGGGAAAAATAGGTGTGGGTTGGTTACAAAATTTGAGAACCAAGTTAGACGTGACAATTAAACAACTCCGTCAATAGAAGGGCTCAAAACCCAGTCGCAGTAGAGGGTTGCAGCATGGAAACCTAAGTAGGTTATTAAAATGTAAATTCTCGCCTGGACCATTTAGGTAAGGTTGTTGTAAACTTGTTTTTGTCACGCGTTGCATTGTTATTGCGGTTTTTTTAGTACTCCGCAAACGAAGACCTTCTTCATTCCCATGTCTTGTTGTCTATTCCTTCAGAATTCCTTGACCTATTCCCACCCTTCTCATGGGCGTTGACTTAACTTCTCTGTCGAACCCCTCGTTCGACGTCAAGCGATGGCTCAACGATAATATCCAAACCGAGATCACAGCGTCCGACGTGGTACAAATCAATCCGAACCATCTCCGCTCGTTACGCACTCAGGTGCATTTCCTCATCCAAGAAGTACAGGCCAAACATGACCAAATTACCCGCCAGCTGGTACTGGGGATGGGTGCCACCAAGAAGGAATTGGCCACCCTGAAACACCAGGTAGGGTCAGTCAAGGATTTTTTGACCAGTTTCCGTAAAGAAGGCTTGGAATTTATAAAAGTCCACCACGACCTGTCCAGCGACGAAAACTCTCCCCCTGGTCCAATTGAGACCAAGGCGGAGAGTGAAGTACCAGTTCCCAACGGTCATTCGCCACTTTCTAAACTGGTGAACCTTTTAGAAACCTGGACTAGTCTGGATGAGCAGCGGAGTTTGGTACAGCATGAACAAGACTGGCAAACTCTGGAGCAGCAGGTGGATGCTTGGTTGAACAAAGGAGAGTTAATACGGGTGACCAAACGACTGGAAGCGGCCCGTCGCATGGTGGACGAGTGGGTGCCAGCTCCCAAAGTAAATGACCCAGCTACTGCTGGGCGTGATGTTTCCCCTTCAGGGTTTCCCTCGAGGAATCGAGGGGCTGACCATCGAGCCCTTGTAGACCGGCTGGTGACTCGCACCCTCGAGTTAGTCGAACCTCAATTTCAAGAGTTGGTGGATGAGTGTGCACAGTTAATTTCCGAGTGGCTAACGACTTGTTTTGCTTCCATCACCCCATCCACCAACTTTACGAGTAGCAAGTCCCGGGACGCATTATTTACCGAGTGGTACCCAGTATTCCGACGATTGGGGTGTACATCCCAATTTTATCACATTTATCACCGTACGATGGCGGCTCCCTTTATCAAACTTTGGCATCAGCACTGCGATATGACTTGGGTCTCTCAAGCTGAAGACACGCGATCAATATTTTACCCGCGGTATTTTTGGGCACTGGATAAGTTAATACAGGCGGAATGCGATTGGTGTCAACGAGTGATTCCCCAGGAGGCATGCAAGGAAGATCTGGTGGAAGGATTACTGACCTCCATAACCCGGGAAATGATGCCCCATTTACAAACCCTGGGGACTTTGCTGGCTTCCCCTGTTTCCGAAGAAAAGGCGTTAGATTTTGTGACGGAACTCTACCGTACGGTGACTCAATATGTTACCACTACCGAGGCTACTCTAATGCAATTCCGTAGTCGTACCGTTCAGGATAACCTTGGACTGGCAAGGAACGTAGCAATGTCCGCACGGGGGTCTTTGTCGGATAGTGATATCGTCAGTTTGAGCGACAGTACCTCGAACACTTTGGAATCCTTCGCCATTGACGTTGCGCCCCCGGCCTCGTCTCACCCTTCTGCCCAGTATCACACTCCTGAGAGCTGGGATTACTCATTGCTCCACCCGTTTGAACACCTTCAGGCCCATTGGTTGGAATACGAACAGGCGTGTCTGGTTAACCAAGTCGAGGCCTTTTTGGCAGAGTTTACCCCGTCGGTTGTGCAGTGGAGGGCGACGAGTAATTCCATATCCGGAGCCGATGTACTCGACAAACCTGTATTTAAAAAATTGTCTACCACTTTGGATCTGGCTGGGGAACGCGTCTTTCGTATCGGAATCATGTTTAAGCACAGTCTAGAGCGTACCACCATTCTGACCCAAGGACTGGCGCTAGTTACCTATGAACAGATCATCGATCATGTCCTTGGGAAAGTCCTGGTGGACCGGCTAATTGAGTGGACCATTTCCATTGCTCAGCTGTGTCGGTTCTCCAGTGGGATAGATTGGTTCCACCGGTCTGATACAGCCCCAGCAGACCTTCAAGGAGAGCAATCCTTGCCTTATGTTCACACCGCCAGTCACCAGCAAATCGAAACAGCTTTTAAATGTCTGCAATTGTGTCACCAGGTGGCCACAGTGTGCGGCACTATTAATGACCAACTTATCGAATATATTGTTAGTGTGGGCCCTCAAGCGGAAAAAGCAGTGACCACCCTTGAATTTCTCGCTATGGATGCCTCGAACACCCTTCTGGCTTTGGACTTTTTCGCCAACCGTGTGTTTTCTGACTACTCGTTGCGTCTCCATGGGTTGATAGACGTATACCAACTCACCGAAGGATCTGGTGATAATTCGACCATGATATCGTCCTCGGAGGTGGTGCCTCAGCCGTGGAGGCCGGTTCGTTTCTTGTGGACAACATGGTCACTGGTATGGTGTGCTATGCTCTCTCCGCTGTCCCTGCCACTTTTACAACTCACCACTTTGCCCGATTGGCGGCATTCGGGGTCCCTGACCGAACGAGTTTCCTCGATGAACGTCACTATCCCGACTTTCAGTACTTCTCCATCAGCCTGTGTGTCCCAAATCGGAGAATACCTTCTCGCCGTACCCCAGCTCTGCGATACATACCTTGCCCAATCGACTGTTCGTACTCTTTTAATGAACGTGGCCGATCCCTGGTTGCATACATTACGGCAAGTTTTAACGGTTAGGACCATTGACCAAGAACACCCCTCGTTGGCCATTCTCACTGACGCATGGGCCTGTCCCCCGGTTGAACTCCATGCGAAAGCCGCCACTGAGGAAGAACTTTTGACCGATCGGGTGACCTCGTTGGCCCAAAGTGTACTGGTACTCTACGTTCACCAAATTCTGTGTGTGTTGCAACCCCCTCTAACCCGCCGGGGCCAGCAGCAACTCTTGACAGATATGGATTATCTTAATAATATTGTCCAAACCATGGGCGTCGAACCCGTTCCGGTCTTTAATGATCTACGGACAGGCCTTCGCGCGTTGGTCCTGGTGGACACTTCCCCTGAGGCTTTGTTGGCCAATTCATTTTCAAGGTTGGAGCTGGATACCCCTGTGGCGTTTACCAAGTGGTTGGAGTCGTTGCAGCGTGATTATACTCCAGATCGTACGACGTTTACCCTACTACCTTTACTTAAATTTACCTTGTCCTTGACCGCAGGTGACGTTAAGTCTCGACTGAAAGTTCTTTGTGAAGCGTAACCAGGCGAAAGGTTAGTAATACATATAATATGGTGGTGCTGATGTTATTCCTTGGACTTGCCTCTTGAATTTTAACCAAAGTCTAGGTATTTTAGGCTGTTTTTAATGTTAATGTGATGACGGAAAAACTAGAATGGAATGGGAAAAGAAAACATAAACAGCAAACGTTGGGTACACATAATCCAAAGTAGCGATGTCTGTAGCCCGTTATCAACATCTCGTGATATGGTAGATATAATGAATTTTTTTAAAAAGAGTAAGAAATAAACGAAAAATTATAATGAAAACTGAAATCCATATAAAGCAAAGCAAAAGATAGTGTAACAATCTAAACGTTAAAAATATTGGTGATTAATAGACGAATACAGCCAACGCAACAATGTTGCCATGGAACATCTCACTTGAAAAATATAGCGAGCATTATAATACAGAGTCCAGGGTTGTTAAAGAATACGTTTACATCATTATTCATTTGCACCTGGCGTTGGGAAAATATACATGTACTGGATGAAGAACACGCCTCAATTAGGGATCTAGTTGTAATAACCATAATCCTGCCCACTGTGAACAGATTTTTCGTTGTTCGCTGAGGGTGCGGCGCCATACATGAAATCTCCGACGTACTGGTTGTAACCTCCGTTGTAGCCACCACTTCCAACTTCACGGCTATCGGCAAATTGTGGGAATTGGCCCATAGTCCCCGCCGCCATATTTTGGTTATCGGTAAAAGAGTTGGCGGAAGGGTAGCCCCCAATGTCACCACTCTGATAGCTGCCCTGGTGGGACCCAGTGGGATCCGGTCCTGGCGTAGCGGGATTAATGGGATACCGATCCCATCCTTGGGATTGACCATTGCCCATACCCATACTTTGGATGTTCAAACCCAAAGGTTGTGCGGAGGCGGCCCGGGGAATTGGGTGCGCCAATGGAGTAGTAGTAGATCCAGAATTGGGTAGACTATCCAGACCGCTGTTGTGGTGAGGGTTGGAAAAATCGTTGAACATGACCGAGTGATTAGCTCCGGCGTTGTTAGCCACCTCGGATGACTGACCTTCCAATACGTAGGCGGGGTTTTGGAAGCCAGACATGGCGGGAGGAGCCGGTGTGCTACTACCATTGGGAGCGGGCAACATCATGGGCGAAGACTGGTAGGTCGGGAATGGGGTATACTGAGGGTAGGGAGGATATTGGTTGGTTCCCATGCCCAAATAGCGTTCGTCAAAGGAGTTAGGGTGTGACAAGAACGGATGGGACGCCAGTCGGTCGTGGTTCACCACGTGGGCCTGACTGTCGGCATAGTGTCCGGGACTGCGGCCACGCACCACTAGGTTGGCTGAGTTGGCGGTGGCGATTTTAAAACGCTGGCCATTTTCACAGCAGGCGTAGAGGTCTACCACCAACACATAGTATTGCTGGGCGGCCCGACGCTTGCCATTGTTGGCTGTGGCAGTCTTGAACTGGATACGTTCATAGGTAATGACACTGGCGCTGGAGCCCACCGCGTTCAGGGTCAGGTTACCACCTGGTCGAATGGAGCGAACGTCGGGGCTGGTTTGAGGACCCTTGTCCCGCTTGGGGGTGTGTTGAACTAGTTCAACCTTTTTGTCATTGCTAGAAATCTTGGCAGATAGGCCCACCATAAACTGGGTCACGGTATAAAAGCGACCATCTACTTCTACCATGCAGTGTACATCGGCTTCGGGCATGGGATGATTTGATTCGGTCAGACTAAAAGCGGCACTCACCTGGAAATAGTTGCGTCGGTAGCAGGTCCAGTCGCTTTCGGCTTGGAAGAAACCTCGATCTACTTTAGCGCTAATACGGGGAGTGTTTTTGAGTGAGTGATCCAGACTATAGAGGTTCAACAGTTGTTGGGTGGGGCCGAAAAACGGACCGGATTCCACTGTGAACCCCACCGCATCCATGCGGCGTTTGCGCAGGGCCGGGAAGGGTGAAGGGTAGGGGGAGGGCATAAAGGGCACTGGGTAGGAGCTTCTGTCATTACCGTACCGACGCTCCGAGGAGAGAATGGATGTGCGAATGGGACCCCCTTCAAGACGGTTGGTATGGCCATAAGTACCAATAGCGGTTGCAGGGCGCGGGGGTTCCATGATATCATTACGCACGGGTAAAGGCGATATATAAGGGGGTGGGTTGGAGATGGGAACACTGCTACTAATGTTACTATCATTGTAGGAGTAACCGTCGATAAAGCTGTCAGTCACGCCGTTGTTTAATTGTACCAGAGAAGGATTGCCCCCAGCACCATTAGGAGTGGCGGGTACGCTGTTCCATTCGTTATCATGAAGCATCATCGTGAATAGTATAATCTATAAAGCAGTACGAACAACAATAAAATCTAACTTTAGCGGAGAGGTCCTAGGGTTGAACCCAACTAGGAAAACCTAATGAAAACCAGAGTTGGCGGAACTCTTCCTTGTCAAAATTTGAAGGCCTGTATTTCGGTCCTTGACACGTACTGCCAGAAACAAAAGCGAAACTAGAAAAGGGTATGAATTTTAACGAAATGAACGCGATACATCGACTGGCAGACAGATATCTTTAACCGTTTGGCGGACTAGTATGAAAAAAACTGCAACAGCGTAGCACATGCAGTAAAGAAGCGACCACACGAAACAAATGTTATTTGACGGCCGTCAGCGCAACGCACCACAACTACTATGTCCCAAAGGAGGCGAGTAATAGGGGAAGAGGAGGGGTGAGAAAACAAGAAATGAGTTGGTGTGACTAGCCGATGGTGGTGCGAGTTGTGTCCATTTTATATATTGCGACACCCACCTGGTCGCCTAACGCTACGCAGGGTTGGTACAGGTACTCATGCTACCCTATTAGGCCTCCAGCCTTTCCACGACATTGAATTAGGAATACAAACTCGTTCAACCTCTGCGGTTTCTTCATTGGCTTCGTTTGTCGGAGCACAGAATTTATCTGAAAACCAATCAGCGTGGTGGCTGGTAAGCTGGTCGATATAAAGCTTGCTGTAATTTTAGGGGGAGTTCTAGGAATTATCACTGGTATCGGCACATCTACCTTCCCCTTTTTCCTTCTGTGAGTTTTCATGGCCATTTCTATCACCGTACTCTACGGTACTTTTCGTCCACTCCTCCATCCACCCCACTTCCTCTCCAGCTGCCCTATTTAACCACCCTATTTTTGTGGTATTTGCCTTGTTACAGTTTTGAAAAGAAATTTGAGCCCCCAACCCTTTTCCCCTATGTTGTGAGTAAATCGGAAAAAATAAGGTGCGAAATTGTGCCTTGGCTATCACCACAGGGTTTACAAATTTGGTGTGCTCCTGTCGCTCACTTTTTTTTATCACCGAGTCCCTGCATCTGTACTAACCAACTTTCTCCTTTAAAGGAAAATCTGCCTACTGTGCTTGAGCGATAGACTCTGTGTCGATCCCTACCTTAGAACGGCACTACTTGGTTGTAATGGTGCCTATCAAGTTGTACACGTGAATATATATTACATGGGCACGCGGCTTTTTTTTCTAGATTATTAATATTATTACTATGTAGGGTACTTAAATGTGACCACCGGTAGGCACAACGTGGTGAGCGAAAAATCTGCTAAAAGGTCAAAGATGGTCAGTCCACAGTTCGTGAATTCGAGCCTAGATGGCACTAATGGATGAAAAGCCAACAACAGACATAAAAACACGAGTACCCTTTTGTCGGTAATGCTCCCTTTGGTGAGGTCCCCTATGTATATCGAGGCTAACATAATCGTTCTGGTCGAGATTGGCCAACCCACCACATGGCCCTCCCTCCCGTTTTCTTTCCTTCCTTCTTTCGGAATAGCCGCTTATCAGGTGAGTACACACTGAGTGGTGAGTTTATGTGATACAGGTGCACAGAGAATTCATTTATCCATCTGCCGTCCACTGCGTTATTATTGGCTTGCGCTTTTTTCATTCATGTTGCCGTTCCAATAGGAACATAAAGTGAAGTGGGGGAAAGAAGGGCGATATCAATAGCTTTGCTATAAGAAATAATCATGTCAATTTTCCTTAGTACTTGTCGGAAAAGATAGAGTGTAACGCCCGGACCGCTAGCACATGACACAGGAATGTGATGCATATGACAAACAAAATAGTAATACTTGACCGCTAATCGTGCCACACCGAAAATACTCCGATGGAAGATACAATAAAGGAATAGTACGCTATCTGTACAAAGCATACTCAATCCCTTTCCCGATCCCTCTATCGTATATTAATGAAGAGCTTATTCGAGGGATGCTAACTCCACACGTGTATTTTTTCGGCTATAACAGGTATCGGAGCTGAACGTGTGCAATGGGTAAGTCAGGAAACGTGGAAGAGGTACAGCTGGCGGTACCACCATACAAAGGTGGAAGGCAGCTGTAAGATAAGATTTATGGTACTGGTAAATTGGTCACCAAAAAATGTACAGAGAAAGCGTGCTAGGATAACCTAAAAAATGACATCAATGGAGTACTGATTCATTGCAACGGTTAACAGGTTCGTCGGTGGTCAACGTTCATGTCTAACGAGTGCTTTCTCTTTCTGTTTTTTTCGCACAGCTTAAAATGAGAAGAGCGGCAGAGTTCATAGCATCACGGTATAGCTTATCTATAAAAAGTGGGGAGTCAAAATATAATCCTTTCGAGGAAGACACACAGGCACCCTATTTTTCCTTTCCCCCCCTATTACGTTATAAAAGAGGAAAAGATGGCACATTCTACTGTATTCTCAGGCCACAATGCGCCGTATGCCACTATGATGATGATTGGTGCTGTGAGTTACACGAACAGAGCGCCATTTACCATCGTCTGCAAAGGTAGTGAGACATGGGAGAGAATTCCTTTTCGGCGACCATAGTTCCCGTTCAGTGAAAATGGTAGGATGAACGATGAAGAAAATATTGGAAAGGGCGTAAGAGCAAAAATGGATAGGCACGTGGAAAGTCGACAAACCGACTACAGAACTCATCCCATCTATCATGTCATGTATTAGTTTAATAATTTTAACGAGGGTTAATCATGAACGTAGAAAAGTAAGGGTAAGTACACCAAGCGTAAACATCTGTGAAGTATACCTGGAAGATTTCCAGGTACAGACCGATTATGAACAGTGCTAGAGAAAAGGGCCAACCCGTATACCTTGGGGTATGCCAGGGAGAGCGTTGATCATGGAAGTCGGATAATATGATGGTTAACACAACAAAGTAGGACATTGCAACGGATTGTTTACCCACCTGATATGACGTTAGAGTAAGGTGGTACCAACGGCCGTGAGTTCGTCAGGTTGTGTCTACCAGGCGGTATAGTCCTCATTCAAATGACTGCTTCGCGACCAGCGGAAAAGAACATAAGACAAACGCTTGTATATTTTGGCGCGTTACCGAACATACAACCATGATTGGGATGGACATATTTTCCTCGTCATACTCCTTTCTCTTTTTTTTCTGTTCATCAGATATATAATTTTTACTTCCATACTAATTTTTAGACAGGCATCTCTACGGGAGGGCTGGTTGATAATATGAAGTGGGGTCAATACCGTCGGATATTGAACCCATTCCCATTCCCATTTCCCTGCTCTATCGTCATCACAATAGCATCCCCTTCCTCTTTTTTTAGTGGTTAGTCCAATATCCAGTGAGCCACATGGGAGCCTTTTCGCGTGGCTTTAGTGGACCAGTGTGTAACCCCAGTTCCACGAGAAAAGTAGCAGTAGGCCAATAAGCCATTAATCTCAATAGAAGGTCACAGTGTGCCTGTGTAACCTGAGCTGCCCTTTTCTCTTTTTTTTCTGAAGCACACACTTCCCTTGACCCAATCAGTTTTTACCCTCACTGTTTTTCTTTCCATTGGCCGGTAGATATATTATTGAAAAATAAGGGAGAGTGCAGTGACCCCATGTCATACTAGGAATGATCGGTTTAACGTACAACAAGGACCACGGGCGCCCCACTTTCTATTGAGCCTTGCGGAGGAAAAAATAATGACGCAACACCCCCATTATTTCCGAATAATGCCGTTCGATTGGGCCACCACGACCCGAAATGAAGTGCAAAGGTGTACATTTTTTATCGTGGCGTCCCACTCGGCTCTCTAAACGAGCGCTATCCGACAAGAGTGTGGCGAGGTGGCAACCCTCGTAGCTCCCGTATACGAGAATGTGGCGTTAAGCCTCTTATTTTTCATTTCCGCTTTGATTTATTTTGGTGCTTAAAAAACTATTACTATTCCGCCGGGATGTAATATTGTGCACCCTAACGGCAATGGTGGACCTGGGCTAAAACTTGTAAAAGTGAGCATCCGATTCTTCTTAACGTACAATAGCGTAGGTTGCTGCGATTGACATTTTTTTATAAACGAGCCATCCATAGTTTCCCCTTAAAAATGAAAGCGAATTGGCTGTGAACAGGTTACTTTTTCCGGTGATACTTAAAATAGCGCTTGGGTTACAATAGGCAATAAGGTACAAGTAGGACCGTGGCAAGGGTACCCTTGCATTGCACTACACATGTGGTCAATTTTTTCCCAACTGTGTAACTATTCTTGACAAGGCGTACAGAGACTGTTCGAAAGGAGTATCGGTGGGAGGGGGAGAGGTAACTCAAGGTTCACCAACGTATGACCACACCTCAGAGCCGACCAGTGAACTCCGGATAGTGTTTGTGGAATGGTGAAGCTATCAACCTCTATACTTTGTCATTTTTCACTGCAATTACATGGCTGTTAAATTCCCAGCTTAATTGGAGGCCCTCTTTCCTATTCATCTTCTTTATTGCTCATCAAGGTTTTCTGTGCTTGTTTCTTTTGTTCCGCGCTCAGAAACAGCTTTAACCCATTAGTGCCAATTCAGGCTAGTCCCAGTATTCCTATAGAATATCCAAAGGCCGACAGACGTCCACCTCTAATGGGGAGAAGGGTGACTACTGTGCAATTTATATTAGATTTCTAGTGCTATTTATGGGGATTCATGAATAACTATTAAATCACACTTCGTCAGTCTATAAAAAAAATAAACAGCCGGGGCGAAGCCTCCCCTCCCAAATAATTACAATGTGTAGCTCTTTATCGCACTGTTTCAGTTCTCTTCACCGCTGTGGTCCATACATCAAAATGAGGATATAAAAACTTTACCAATGAACCTGCGGCGGGCGTGCCACAGACTTACGGAGCAATGTGCTTTTTTTCGCTGTGAGGTAATTCTTTGTGAAATTTGACCAAAACTTTTAACACCCTTTATCCTGCCTTGACCCTACTTTAAGAGGCTAAGTACCTTGAGATGATCGCCCCGCATTTTAGAACTACTACCCATTTTACACTGGTGTTAAGCTCGGCTTGATCCTTTTCTTTTGGCTGACATTAGACTGTACTCTGGTTAAGGGAAAAGGCACAGTTGTGCAATCCACGATCCCTATGTTCATGGCGAATCACGTACTCTTACGAATTTGACGAATAGCATAATGCAGTTTAGAAAGGGTAATACAAAGACTGTCACATACATCAATTTGGTGTACAGGGGAGCAAGTAACATTGTCATCGCTGGGGTGAGTGGGAATTCCTTGTCCCCGGCTCGCAAGTCCGAGCTCCGGAATTCAACGTTGGTACCATTGAATGCCAATTCGGAATACCACTCGTGGATAACAAGCAATTCCCAAGACAAGTCAATTGCAGTAATTTCTCTGAATATACTTTTAGAATAAGATAACTGTAGCGGAACACTCAACAGCACAATGTACCAGATTTGGATCACTCCCTCTTTGAGAGGCAGTACAGCAAAACTTAACGCAGTAACAATATGCCGCTGGTAACGACATGAATAATTCTCTATATCAACTTCTGTAGGTTCCTATTAAGGGCGACTCCGGTCCTATACTTTCGTCGGTAAAGAGAAGTTAACTTATTATGTAGAGACACTCCTAATCCATCTGTTATGAAGATATTGTGTTCATTAGTAGTTTCCTTATACTCTTGGAGCTGGTCCTGGGGATATCATTCCGTATTAAAAGTAGTGGAATTGGCTCTTTCCTTGCTAGTAGGATATGTTCTACACCAGCATTACTTGTCAAGATACGAAGGTGTACACCAACATGTAGAATACAAAGTAATACGTTGATGGCCTTGCTCAAAATAGGACGTATATGTGATTTCCATTTGTAATGCTACCGCATCTGTCAACTCACTCCTACTCTGTGGTCTCCCACAACTGCAGATCCAATGTAATGCTTTCGCTTGGTTTTGTGGTACTATGTATTACTCCCACAAAATAAGGAAAAAAAGCAGTGTAATGAAATCAGGAGACATTTTAAATTGGGATGGGTTTCATAAATAGCATTAGAACCTTCTGGGGGAAACTCGATTACGTGACCATTTCAATTCTTAGTTTTCTAATAAATTTATTTTCAGTTTTTCCTACAGTAGAGGTAAATGTGGATACCCTTGGAATGGCTTTAAGAATTCCATGATTTTGCAGAATTCCGGGATTAGATCTTGATTCCAGTTTGGCATTCTTTGGAAAACGTGAAACACTAGGAATAACCACAGTATATTTTTTAAATTTCACTTGATGTCCCTTCAAACACATCTCTTCACCTCTCATAATTCCAAAACTATTGAGAGTTGTTCGGTGAAAAAAATATGCCCGTGAGGGTACACGGTCCAAGTTAAAGCGCACACTTGTGACATTCCTTGTCTCATCCGTATAAATGAAATTAAAAATAAACAGTGCACCGTCCACGTAGACTCCATTTCCTACGAGTCCTGGATAAATTAAATATAGTATGACACTCGGCTTGAGCGGAAGTCGCAAACCCTATACCTTGGTGGTTTAGGCGATAGCATCCACCTGTGGTGCCTCGAAGTAGGTAGAGTAGGACTTCGAACAGCCGGGCTCGTCCTTATTAATGATACAGTTGAGCACATACTTTTTCACTTTCTCTTCCCCATTCCCAATTTTTTTTCTTTGTCTGATATGTCGTATCCTAAGTATCACATTGATTTTCTTTACATCTTACTGTTGACGAGTTCCAATGCAAAAGAATAATTTCGCACAGACAAGAATATTAAGTTTACAGTGAGTAGCCAACATATTTGCGTTGTGATGAAAGCAAGGTTTGTGGTACCACGTACAGGTGATTGGTATCGATGAGTGTAGAACATTCACAACAAGGAAGAATACAGCAGAAACACAGAATAATACATATTAGTAGTTTACAATAGAACATCCAGACAACCATTAATGCACAACATAATAAAACTGTTGGGAATTGGTTAAACTAATAGCCTTTAATAAACATTGGATTTAACTAATACTAATGTCATAAGACATATAAACACTATGTAGGTACTATAGAATAAACTAAATTGGGAAGAACCTAAATCCAAGAGTGAGCACTCAGTGTGCGAACTATATACCAGTGGGTGACGTAAGTAATAGCCACTCACGTGACATTGGCTATGTATAGAGACGGACAACAGCCAAATATTAAAAAAAAGGATACCAATGCTTTGTAGCTGATAGCATACCATTAAATACTTACCTAACAATTCGCCTTGCAGAGTCACCCGAAAAGTATGACCATGCCCTCGGTCTTGAAGCATTCTGATGCCCTCACTATACCTCCTCGGAAGAAGGAGAGATCACTGGGCAACCGTTTGTGAAAAATGGCGATAACCACTCCAGAAAATTATAAAAAGCCCAAAGGCATTTGGTTCTCACGCTGATGCTTCGTAGGGAGCTACAGCTCATCAGTCATCCTGATTAAGCCCCGCTGGAATCTCTCGGGGGTCTCGTCGTCATTGCGGAGGCCGAAGAGAAAACATCGGAAATTGGGAACAACATCAATATCTCAGTTTCATAGAAGCAGAGGAGGGGGTCCACCAACCTCGGACTCCGAACACTTACATGCGAATTACGCCAGGGTACGTCATACATAAGTTATTGATAATCCCCGGAGAAACCCAACTTACTCTGTGTTGGTGTGGTGTGAACCCCAGGTAACCAACGAAAAGGAATTAACAATGGGTCACAACCTTCACCCAGGATTAAATATATAATACAAAACAGCAAGAAAAGTGTTAGAAATAGGAATATTTAAACAAAGAATATAACCAATAGTTCAATGGATTAAAACTAAGCTGAATGTCAAAACCGAATGAATTCGGTGACAATCGTGAAATTTCATATAAACAGAACCAACGATATTTACTATTGTAATAGAAATAGAAACGTGATTAAAATCATAATTTCCTGTTATACGAACAGAACTTTGGAAACAGAGTAAATTAAAATCCCAATGTGTTGAGTGATCAGAGTTACAGAAAAAATAATAGAAATCACTTACCTTCTGCAGAATTAGAAAATCGTAAATTATAATTGTAAAAATTAAATGGAAAGAGAAAAGTATTCTGAAAACTGTATCTGTTAGTGGCCCAACCCGTGTTTAATTCAGACCATGAATATTCCTCGTGGAAGGGCGTCCCTTGGTCTGATGGGGGATAGGCTGGGGTA
>JAOPJG010000337.1:0-18366 GCA_027478255.1 Dispira simplex | reverse complement strand
GGGGGGGGTGATTTGTTTATTGCTACCTGAAAAACAATTTATAAAAATAAAGTAGGACATACAAGCATTGTGTTAAAAATACGCTTAGCAACCCTTTCTACGCGTTTGCTCACCCCTTACTTTCCACCCTAAGAAAAGTATTACTCCACCACTACCAGTTGCACTCAAAGGTAGTTGTGGGCAGGAAATGTATAGATCAAGAAAAGCAAACAATACCCTCTTATCAAACCCAAAAAAGAATAAGCATATACGACATCTCCATAGGCGACTTGATTAGTGTGTGCAGAACTTAATGTGTACGCTTTCGATAAGACTAGTAACAATAATAAATAGCATAACTTCACACCTATTGGTGTGGACCAAAGGTAAACATCGTGGACACTGTGGATGTAAATAGTAGCGACGTGCACCCCAAGAGCGCGGTGGTTTATCATCCACACAGTGGTATTTCACCTTGAGCTGAAGAGGTTAAGGGACTGTGTGGATGAAAATAGAGCAGCACACTACCCAGTGTAAGCAGAGCCCATCACTGTGAATACGTCAATATCAACTGTAGAAAAGTAAACAGCATAATAATAATAATAATAATAAACAAGGCGCGAAAACCTACTGATCCAATTATAAGTTGACTCGGAGCGGGTTTTGTTTACATTTTAACCGTCGAACAGCACTGCACGACGTGGTTCAATGCTACATGTCCAAGGCACTGACAAAGCGCAACAGTACGTGAGTGAGGGGGGATCATGGCAGATCATACACGTAAAAGCTAAACCATATACCATATGTAAGAAACTGTGACCAATAAAAATAACTTATCGGGTAGAAAGTGTAAACAAAAATACAATAAGCAAAAATAAAAACACAAGTGCACCTTCTCATTTACTACGGTGGTCGACTAAATACCTAATATGGTAAATATTTTAAAACGGAGCAGTGATTAAAAGGGGACAATCTAGAGGGATGTACTTAAGCAGCTTGTTTATATTTACCGTGGTTTACAAACATCCTCGCGCTCGACGAATATAAATACATGCCATATACCGTGTTAGAAGGACCCTTTTATACCACTGCCTTGTACATTTTTTTTTCACTTGGTCTTCTCGTTTATCTCTTAGTATTTACCTTTCATACAATTTTCTTTTATTAGCCACCGCTGGAACGAAATTCTATTACATGTTAACGATGAATGACGGTGCCTGTTCTTCGCTCTCGTATATTTATGTCATCTTACGGCTACTAAATTGGCGCTTGGTGATTTATCGTTTTACTTTCTCATCAAGTGCGGGGAAAATCTCTGTGTGGCGGAGTTAATGCAATATCCATAGTTCATCGCCGTCAGGTGAAGCTTGGATCTCTATTTTTTAGTTAGCACGCGATACTCCCAACAATTCTTACATTTATTCTTGAATGATGTATCGCTTTAAATGACACTTGGTTTTTTTTTGTCGCCGTGGTAAGTTGCGTTACACTGCTATCGATTCGAATGCATTCGAGTCCATCACTCCAAAAAAAATTATAAGCTATGATTCTCTGGAGTTCTGCAGGATTAAATTTAACACTAATGAACGGGTTAAAAAGATATGAAATATGTTTGAGCAGAAAAATATATTGTAATTGGTGTTATAAATGTACAGTACAGACATGAAGAAAATGGGCTATGTATATAGAGGGCAATGGAAGCGATGTAGTCCAGACACCTAATAATCGTGTCAGTCTAATGGAAAGGGGGTGTGTATGGATATGGTTATGAAATAGTTAGAAAATTACGGTGCGGTGTTCTTGGAAAAGAGATTCCCAAAAAAAAAGAGTCCTCTCATGATCAGAATACCCGACCGTCACCTTTCCAATTAAGGGGTAAACGGAGAATGCGTGATAATAATACAAATAGTAAATAAAGGGAATGGAAATTAAACTAACCTATAAAGGCGGTTTTGCCACCTCCCATAATTAGCAGTTCTGGAAAAAGTTGAAATCTGTAGCCCATTGCTCAGGCCCCGAAGATAAGCTGTTCCAGTCGACCGTGTTCAGAAGCTCCGTAAAGGTACTTTCCGAAAGAACGGGCGCCGTTGTAGTGCCAAACAAAGAGCCCGCAACGCACTGGTCAAGCGATACGTCGTTAGTGATAGGCAGAGAAGTGTCTAAAAGTTCCGCTGATGAATTAGTCATGGGCCAAGTCTTTTGACAGGGAGCCCAGTCCAAACCGTGGACGTCGTCAAAGCCCAAGTTGACATACATGGGCTGCTCCATCGCAGGCACCGACAATTCCCCTTGATCAGCTGCCTTACCAACGTTAGACTGTCCCATAGTGGGTGTAGTAGTCAACAAATCTTGCATACAGCCCATACTAGCAGTCACGGTTGATGAGGATGTGGCCATTGCAGCAGCGCTATGGGCCACAGTGGGAGTAGCCAGGGGCGTGGGTTGCATGTTCATTCCGGAGCTGTTGCGCATCGGGCAAGGGGTCTGGAAAAGGTTCAGGGGAACCTTTTGCTGGCGAGGAGTGTGACCTTTGAATCGGTAGGGAGAGAACGTTTCATTAATGTACGCCGCCTCCTGGGCAAAGTTAACCACGCTGGGGGAGGCCGGGATGGCCATCATAGGGTTGGAGGTGTACGGGTACATGGGTGACTTGGACCCATCACCGGCCGGCGAGGGAATAGATGCAATGGCCGCACTAATTTGGGCATGCAATTCTTCCGGCAGTGGAGAAGTGGGCACGCTGGTATTAGGGGCCGTGATGGCAGCGGGAGAAATAGCAATGTGTTGCGCAGTGGAGGTCACGGAGTGTATCAAGTCGGCCGTGGTGATACCAGTCGGCAGATTATCGCCGAAACCACACACTGAATTAACAGGGGACTGGGAAACCGGTGAATTAGTAGCGGTAGCGGTGTTGAACACGTTATCCCCGATAGCCATGCGAGAACAAAAGCTAGTGGTACGACGGGTGGGTGCCGCGGCCGGTTTGATCCGCTTTTCCAAAGGACGACATTGAGGTTGGACTTCGGAACTCGCACGCTTTTTCCCTTTATTGGAAAATGTGTCGTCGATCGTAATATGATTTTCATTGCCTTGAATAGCGGAGAAAGAGCGGGTAATTTTTGCAGTGGCCGTCTTGTTTTTGGTGGAAGTTACGGTGGAATTACGACGGGATACATTGCTACGTGACTTTTTGAACACGCCGTCCACGAAACAGTGAATGTACTTGGGATCAATGGTCCAGAAGGATCCCTTACCGGGTTCATTTTCACCACGCGACACCTTATGAAAGCATTTGTTGAGGGAGAGATTGTGACGAATGGAGTTTTGCCACCCGGAATCCCGCCCTTGGTAGAAGGGATGATTATCCTGAATCCATTTATAAACCGAATTAAGGGTCATTTTCCGTTCGGGGGAGGCCAATATGGCCTGGGCAATAAGGGAAGCGTACGAAAAATTAGGCTTAGTATTGGGGTCGGTCTTTACAGCCTTGTACAGGGGTACGGAGGTAGGGGTAAGCGCTTCCAAGGGGGGAATCTCTACACCATCAGACGGCACTGGCGTGGATGCAGCGGTACCAGCGCACGCGGATGGAGTCATGGGTGCCGATGCTGTGCTACCTTGCAATCCTGACGCTGCTTCAGTCGCGGACGGCAGTGTCCCTATAGTATAACTGCGTGTAAGCGTTGGTGTGGCGAGTACCCTGACGCTGTCGTTCATATCTGCAAGGGGAGTGGAAACTTGTGGAAAGGCAGACATTATTCTATTGGTAGCAACTTGAAAAAGTTTTGTTGGATAAAACCAAAAAACAAACTGGTTATCGGAACTATACAAGCAGGTAGTGACTTTAGAAACCACCTCTCAAGGAATAAATAAAAGTCAGTAATAGTATAGAATAACTAAGGGCTATACTAAAAGTAGGTGGTGAAAATCTTTTTGTTAAAAATGCAAGCGTAACAATCAAGATACTAAACTCAATATGTCTTGACTTAAGGATTAAAAATGAAATCCTTTAAGGAAAATAAAGCGGTGCGTAAATAAAAGATAATTTTGGAAATAATATTGGTCAGGTGCAAAACAAGCACAAGCACACTCGTGAATAAGGAACGTATATTATAGCGTAAGGCTGAAAGACAAATACCACAGTACGGAACTGATCATGGAGAAGTACGTATTACAAGGCAATATGACTCGTCGCTGCGAGTGTGAAAAACAAAAGTATAGCAAGAGAAGTGCTAACAGGATAGTCCTTATTTTACAACAGAAATAGGGGGAAAAGAGAATCAATTAGCAACCCAAAACATCAACTCTTAAAGAAACCGGCGTGGTTATTGAACAGTAGTGAGTTGTGAGTGATGAAGCTAAAGACTAGCGACCAGAGAGGGGTTTATATATACATTGGGTGTGCCATGGCCAGTACGTTCATGAATCGGTGTGAGGTGATTATCCAACCACAGTGGCCCCTACGGCTACTTCGTAGACGGCTGGCAATCAGTTATTTTCGTTGAGGGGTAAAGTTTGAAGGCCTTGCGGGACTCCCCGCTCTAACAGACGTAAACACAGGCACTGCCACTACCCACACTCGTCTGTGTCTTTGTATGGCTCATCTCTCCTGTGATTGGCCTTCATTTAGACCACCTACCATATTAGGATAACCTAGCACATCGATGTGCAATCTACTCAGCGTGTGGAAAGGGAGAAGGGAAGGGGTCCCTCGAGCGGAGTTCAATTCCACTTAATGGCGGGAGGAAGGGGATGCGTGGGCATGGAATGGACCATGAAAGAGAACAGGAAAATCGAGGGAACTTTCTCCATCCAACCACTCTTCCGGCTGGGTTGGTTCAGTGCAACGATGGTCCCTGGTTTTCGTTGGTCAAAATGGGGTGGCACAATGTATCCCCCCCCCCTTTTTGCTGTTGGCCTTGTCTCTCTCTCTACCTCATTCTTTTTTTCACTTTAGGGCCGTCCCTTTCGGCGCCAAGTGATAAGCAAAACAAAGCATCGCTTATCAGCCACAGTGAATTTGACGAACCTATGCTATGAAATCCCATCTGGTTTGATCCCACTCAGATAATGGATATAGAGGTTTAGGTAAATAAAGATAGCAAAGAATTTACCGTTCCTTACCGCGGTGCCAATAACGGTCGACAGATTTACAGCCTATTACCCTGCGACATAGCAACGGTGATGCTGTATTTACGAATAGATGCAAGGTTATAACTCAAAGTCCAGCCGGCGATATTTTTCTTTAAGAAATTGGGCCAATATGTCTCAAGTGTGGACGGTTTCTTCGAAAGGTGTACAAGGTCGATATCACACGATGCAGAGCGATTCGAATCACTTACGCTCTCTCCACTCCCCATGACGTTGTCCGTAAGGCACTATATATTATTCCCAGGGGCGCATTACAGAGGAACAATAGGGGAGCATGGTTGATATCGCACACCATGACTGGTTGGGCCATCCCATTGGCAATATCAGGAACAGCCGTTCTAGGGGCTCCTCAACGATCCAATGTCGTCGATACCCTTCTCTTTATTACATAATAGACCCTGTTAACGTGGTTATCCAGCGAAAGACACTGTTATATGCATCTAGATACACCCACATACACTGCTTACTACTTACATAAGTTGAGGACTCTACAGTCGCCGTGATCCCTGGGATGGCACCCAACTGCCATCGTATCTTAGGTTGCAGCATTTTCTCAACTCGGCCACGATCTTTATTGCTGGATATTTACGTAATTGGCCAACCGAAGAAGAACATTAAGGTCGGATAACCTTAGGGGGTGGTTATTTTGGGTAAGGCCACGCTGAAGCATCAGGATTACAGGGTAAGCTGTAGTGGTAATTTTTGAAAGCACATTGTTCGTTTCACCATTAAAGGCTTGGCAAACATTGCATGTGCGTACATTTTGATACCAATGTAAGCTGCTTTTAGTGTTGATTTTGAAGAAAAGTGGGTCTTATTGCATAGCCTCAACACTTGTGCTAACTATTATCGTCAATAGAAAAAAAATGATTGGATCCTAAATTTGTCTGACTTGGTCAAACTTTGGGAAAAAAAACCGAATGCCAACATACACCCGATCGGATGAATGAGCAAGATAGAAAATAGGGGGAAAGCGCTGTAGAGAAGGGGCAAGGTGCACATAGGCTGTGATTGGCTTAATAATTTTCCTGAAAGGTGTCCCCGATTGGTGATTACGGCTTCTGCTCATTAATGATACATCCCTAGTCTTGATCCACCAAGTGGAAATATGTGCACAATACTGGGTAAACTGCCACTGATTTAGAGCCCGCGAGCACTTGCCTGTAGAACGGTTGAAAGAAAATCATAAACTGTCAGTTTCAGTGGTTTGTTGGAAAAGGTACCGCATCGAACTCAGCCGAAGAGTATCAGTATTGGCAAGTAGCACACAGGAGCGCAGAAAGGTGCGGTTGTGGCCGTGGACCACGCAGGACCTTTAGCCGAACAAGTGTTGAAGGTGCCTTTCATTAGTTTTCGTTTCAAGGTAACAGAGGTATTAAATTGCCCAGTTTTTGTGTCAACGAACCCAGTCGACTTAACCTGCTGGCATATACAAAAAAGAGAAAGAGTATCGGCAGTGAAAAGTAACAACAGAACCGAAATTGTCCAGTGGGAACATATTTCCTTGTTGGAAGAAAGTATTGACAAGCAGTGCTAATCAAACGCTTCATTGACATGGTTGGGATGTGTAAAATCTGTCCAAAGTTAGTGTGATTTAACTGGTGGTTCGACTTTAGCGCATATTCTCAGGGGGAGTGCCAAGAATGACTTAAAACGTGCAAGTATACACTAGGAATGGTGACTCTGGAAACGCTAGTGTCATTGACCCTACTGCTTCTTTGATGACTACTTTTTTTTTAATCTAGCCATACCAATCACTTTCCCTCAAAAGTTATACTGACTGCTATGGAGCTACTCTGTAATTGAATGTACACCGCACCATTGACTGGACCCATGGACATACAGGTAAGGATACTGTTTCTCCAAGTCACATAGTCAGCTCTACCGTATGAACCCCAACGTTATCAATCAGCACTGGCTAATAATAGCTTGACGAGAAGCAACTGCCGAATATCAAATAAGGGATAAGTGTGCCTCCAATTATCGCACGGATCGCCCCCCTGCGATTCACTTGAACTCACACCCACTGAAGTTCTTAATATTATCGGGACGAGGACCTGCTTGGTATAAATGGCAACCACTGCTTTTATCACGATCATAAAGACTGGGAAGGACGGATGTAAGGATGGGGAATCCTTTCCAACGTCATGACTGTGGTAAAAGGAAGGGTTGGTGCTAGGTGAAAATGAGGTAATTAGTAGGCTTTTACAAAACGTAACCAGCTTAACTGCCCCAAAAGAAATACGGCCTTCCACAATGACCTTGGTTTACGTCAGTAGATTTCCTTCTTTCACTCATATACGCTTGTTTTTACCAGTCACATTGCAACTCTCGTTTCCGAGGACAAGTGATAGTACTTACAAGACGCCTGGTTACCACTGGACGAGGTTCGCCCCTGCCGTGGGTTCCTTCAACAGCAGCTTCAAAGTTCTAAAATTGCAAGTATTTCCATTTTCGGTAGTTTTACCTTCCTGTAAAATAATTGTAGGTTCGGGCATCGTGCAGCACAAATGGGCATCAATAAGCTATATCAAGATGTGCCCAGTTGGGTTACTATGTCAGGAACAGATGGGGTCCCACTCTGTCCATGCTGACGTAGTCGATGTATCAGCTCCAAAGTCAAGCAAGATGGTCCCTCTTTGGTAGTCTGTCTGCTGAAATTTAAGTAGCTACCCAAAGCCGGTAATTATACCAAGGCATGGAAAGGTTAGGGGTGAATTGAATGACACACGGGATTCACGAAGCTACCTTGGCTGACTATTTTTTTTTGGGGGGGGGGAGGGGGGGCTACCCCGCGACACACCCGTGATTGACAATAATAGTGAAGTTGGGAGTCAAATGATTTTACTATGTTCCCTTATTATGGTGAGAAAGGAGTAGTTCGTCCAACATATTCGGTATACCGAGGAGTGGTAACCCTCCCATCTCTTCTCGGTATGACAGCGCCACCAAAAACGAGTATCTGGTAGTGTTATGATAAAAAGGTAAGCTATACTGGCCAACCTCTCAAGAAGCCAAGCCGAACACCCGAGGAAAGGCAGGCTAGCAACCGCTCCACGTTCTATCCTCGCCACCACACCCTGACTACCACTAGCATATATTCTATATGAGCCCTGTTCTATCGTTGGTCCTCAGTGAGGATTTTTTTTTACTTTATCCACTGTATAGTGGAAGGTTGGGCTACGAAAGGCGTGCCGTTTCTAATAAACACCCATGCTGGTTCACTTGATTTGCCGAAATAGGCTATTTAAAAAATGGTGTACATTGACAAGCATATTCTCTTTCCACATCGACGTTGTAGCCACCAAATTTGCAGAAAAGAAAAAAAAGTAAAAAGTAAAAAAAAAAACAGCAACTCTTAGGGCGTTTATCGCTGTTCTCCAGTACACTGGTATGCTAATCCGCTGGAATACAAAGCCCACACCACTAGGCGCGGAGGACTTTCCTTGGTGGACTGTACGGGCATCGTTATTGACTACCACCATGGATATTCGCACCACCGTCATTGATTGATGCTCTGGAATATACAGTTGGTTTCATTGATATCCACTCAACTGTAATCGAGAGCCCACACTAAAAGGATACGGCGCCCAATGAATGGGCCCTAATCACTGTACCGGGGTGTGAAGTGACACAACTCTCTTTTTTTCCCACTGCAACGGTGAATAGTCGGATAAAAAAGTGACTTCTATTATTGAAGCTGTAGGAGTAGCAAAGGGTGTAGAGCGCATGGTACACGAACCCACCAAGTTCTCCACTGTTATCGCCTTTCCCGATGTGTCTGGAGGTTGGGGGAGGCGGCAGATTCAGGCGATCAATTTCCCCTTTCCATACCATGCTTTGCGTGTGAGGGTAAGGCTTTCCCGCGCTCTCTCGCTCCTCTGACTTTTATTAGCGGTCGGATATTAATGCTAGGTTAAAATTTTGAGGAAAAAGATCAAGAATATAGGACGTAATAGGCCTTATCTCTACGATGAATATATCGGAACGGTGACAAATATTCGTACCACTTGATTCTGTGTTAAAAGAAGGAAGGAAAAGAAGAATAGAGGGAGTACAACGGCAACGAATATCAATTTTTGTGTACCCCGTTGCTGAAACCCTAATAGTTGCCACCTCATGCCCTTGCCCATTGACCACTATGTAGTTTTTCCAGATAACAATACAAACCCTTTCACCAGCAACATTTAGCAATACCTTTTTTTTAAAAAAAATATTGCTCTTCAATACTTGAAACAGCCTAATCTGGTGGTAATAAAAGCAGTTCAATGCTAATGATACATTGTAAAACTAGCGTGTAGAGTGTCAAATCTGAGTGTGGCCTTGATAGGTTTCAAGCTCTACTTTATGTATTTCGTTCGTGGATTAAACACACACACACACATACACATAATATTTTATCGTTTCCCTTTCGTTCGTTACTAGACAAATGACATAGTATAGGCCAACCGTACATCTCAAGTGGTACTACACGAGTGTCAGTTGGCATTGCCACAAAGGCGGCGCCAACTGTTGCAGAGTGAAAAACGGTAGGTTACACAGAGACTGCTAGCACTATCTCATCTACCTATTCTTCGTCTCCTGTTACACCCACTCTACTCCAAGCAACTTGGGCTCATCAACCGACCAGATTTTCCTTCAGGGGTTGCAGGACAAGGGGAGATACCAATCCATACTAATCTTTGCCGTCAAAGGCCTTTTTCCCACGTGGGAAACACCCTCCCTTCCTCTCATTCTTTCCACTCCTTCCGCACTGGAAGACACACATTGGTATTTCAATGTATGGCCAACCGATGAACTGATGAGAACGGCAAAATTTCGTAAAACAGCAGCAGCTTCGTATTATGTGCAGCGCCCTTTTTTGCGCATCACCCAACAGCGGAAGTAGGATATCTCGCCCCATATTGGATAATGATTTCAATTAACACATTTAAACGCTACGTTTAGTGCAGTTTCATTCTTCCTGATCTCGTGTGGTTGCAACCACCGTACTACCACTTTCCTGATCGCTATGGAACGAAGATTCCGGATATTAACGGTCACTTCAGTGACAAATGATAGGTACTGACATGTGTTGTAGCAGGGTAGGTAAGGAGGCCGAACTGGGGTTGGATGATTACCAGTCGACTGGGTTTTACTTCACGAGTACTGGATGGACCGTTTATTCACATGTGAATGCATAAAACTTCTTGTTTAAAGGTCACCCTCACTGCTATTACATTCTTTTCTTTCGCCAATCGCTCTAACTTCAACACACTGCGATACAATATCTCGTTATTTCTGTTCTGACACACAGCAATGGATAATAGTTTGAAATGCCTCACGAAAATCGCAAGGGTTGACACCTACTTGCTAGGTTACTCCTAGCTCTGGATAGCCTTGTGTCTAGTGGCACAGCGATCGAAGAGTGATCCAATGTGAACAATATCAGGTGAAAAGGAAAGAATGTCGGTGACTCGAAACCCATGATACAAGGATCACTGTATGCGTTATATGATGAGAGTCACTGAACATTTAATTTTTTACAAAACCACAAGTCCTATCCGTTCGTAAACGTTTTTCCTATGGCTTTTTTTTTTGCTAATCGGCCACCCACCCTTGTTACTGACTGGGGTGGATACTGTAATGGGGTGGGTTTACTTCCACTTGTCTTTGTCCACCTTTCACTGTACCGAAACAAAAGGAGGAGGTTGTGGAGAAATTTTCTCCACCAATCACAGGGAATTGATATTGTTTACATTTTCTCATCGCCTACCGCCCACAGCTTGTCGATTCTTGTTTTCCACTATTCACTACAGTAAGGAATTGCCAGTTCGCAACGCCATTGGTCTATTTTTTAATACTAAACATTGATGACCCTACTTTCGGACGACAATCATTGTTTACCATTTAATCTATTCCCGCTTGCTAAAAGAAAGTGTAAACAAAAGTGTGCAGTAAAGTTTTTAATAAAAATAATTCAGGCTGCAGATGGCGTTTACAACCGACGTTCAGGTTGGACAATAGGGAAGTGGCGAAACCAGGAGGGCGGGGAGTGGTGAATCGATAAAAACGAAACCGAAGCCGAAAACAAAGACAATGGAGACGCCTTCCAAGGTGGATGGGAACATAGCACGCCACGAATCAATATGTGGGTACTATCAGTTATTTATATTGTCCTTTTTCTTCAAAAATAATACATAGAAAATATTACAAGCTTGGTCAGTATTCTAAGCTCAGACATTTCCACACTACCTTGAGTGCACATGAATATCCTAGTCGAGTGTATGTATGGGTTGGGCATTGGGGAGGAGGTGTACTCTGCTTACAGTACAAAACTAATTCAAACGTAACATCAGGGTTTACCTTATTTTGTGCGTTGTGTATCAGAGCGTCGATACTTTTCATCCATGTTTATTACTGGTCACCGGTAAACCTATTTACATTTTTGTTTACCTTTCATTTCGAGTTGTTTATGAAGAAGCACCTAGCAGCCCAACAAGTAACCGTGGTGATCCGTCCTATGTAGGGAGTAAATAGACCTGCGGCGAAAATCCTCTCCACTCCTCCCTATTTTATTCTCCAAAGTATGGGGTCACCTCTTATTTTAGAAAAGAGAGAGGAAAATACGATAAGATTACCATAAGGGAGTCTGTACCCCATCCTCCCTTAAAATTACTATAAGCGATTCGCTCCTGGATGTACTCACTATATCTTACAGTGAAAAAAAAATACATGGTCGTTTAGTGCCCCCCCTTTGGTTCGCCTGCTTCCAAGAAGAAGGCTGGGTCTGTGGTAAAACCCCTCTAAATAACAGAAGGGTACCATAAAATGGTGATGTATTGTAAACTGGTAAAGTATAGAGCTTTTACGTCATTAAAGCAATCACTGACAAGCACTTTCACGTTAACTGGACAAGCTCATGGGGGATGGTGGTGTTGGATCGAATTCAGGGGATATGGTTGACAGACGCTAGTCACTTTCACCCTTGCACCCTCATTTAAATTTCTAGAAAAGCATGGGCGTCATCCTTACTCTAATTCGAAACAAAGAAGTGCCTTTTTCAAAGATATCTCAGTGATTACCAAAAACAGCAACATCGCTTAGCTAATGATAATGGAATGACGTTGTCCCGTCCTTGTCATGTACTGGCTATGTTGATCTTCCTTCCCCCTTAAAAACTAACAACTGCTGATCAACTGGACGTCAGCGTGATATGTGAGTGAGTCGAAACAGGTGAGGATCAGTGTTAAAGTGTGGTCGGGATGGGCGGCATTCTTTCTACAGTGCTTCAAGAATGACAGTTCGAAAACGAGGTCGAGCGGCATGTGTATACCAGCGCTGTGAGGGTTAGCGAGTTTTAAAAAAAAGTGACACTGTCCGTCGTTATTAGCATGAAGCTAAGCAAGATATTCCTTATTGGCCCAGTAAAGTCAAGGATTGCGCGGATAGATGATGGGTACATACTGCAATATATTTACTACAGTCTCTGGGGTGGGCTTGCCTTGCCTAGTTTTTGTTGGTCTCCTCTAATTTTTCGAAGATTTTTCAATAATTAACACCGAACAATCTGAGTATTTCGCTTGGAATTCTACAGTATGTGTGCTGTACCTATATTCGATCCGCATGAAATCAAGCTAATATCCGATATGATGTACTTTTTTTTAACGTAAAATCGGAGGACCAAAGCACCACATTGTGGGTGGCTCATCAAAATACCTTTTCGGTTGTCAATTTACTTGATGACCAATGACTTCCCTTTCGCATGGTCCAATCGTCTCGGGATGTGGGAAAAAACGGAGGAGGGGGGGGAGAAGCGAGGACCTAAAGTCTCCCGAATTACTATTGAACTTGTTACCTTTGTGCACCCAATTCAGACTCCGTCAGCGTACAATCTGAGTGGCTTTCCGAATATCACTGTGTCCAAACCAGCGAGGTTGGTGTTAGTTGGGCTGTACCTCCTTTTACTTTTTTTTCTCAACGCAAATATCGAACAATGTCGCTTGGGTGTTCTATCAACCGCTCGGTTTCACAAGATAAGCCTTCGTATAATAGCTGGTTCGTTGTGCGTCATTGTTTTATTGTGAGCAGCTTTAAACGAATCGGCGTATGTTATTATCATTCTCCTTCTGCTTTTTCCTCTTTTTGAGTCGAAAGCTGGCGTTGAATTTGATTGGCGAAATTTCGTGAAACCATAATTGTCCAACAGCTACTCTACGACCGTTCCTTTGTATATGTCTTTCGTTCTCCTTTTCAATCTCCGACTTGCTATCACAACAATGAAAGCAGCCTCTCACTATTGTGTAACCTGTATGCCAACAATTATAGAAATAAGGTCGAAGATAATGCCACTCTCCAACACTATAATTTTTTGTTGTACTCGATGACTCACCTTGAAAATAGGTGATAAGCTTGGTATACTATTAATAAAGAAGTGGCTGCCTAGCAGTGGCTAGAAAAGGGAACCGTCAAAAAGGTTTCTAGACCGATAAGCCCGACCACAGTGGTGCATTATTGCAATAAACCAAAGAATACCCAAAATATTTCGAATATGATTAAGCATGCTTTCCGCACTTGGCTTTGTTCGCTTTTCCTAAACTGGTCAATTAGGCCATAGGTAGAGAACTCCACAATGATGTCTAATATTTTACATACAAGCTGCTGTGTTTATACATTAGGGATACGAAATGCAACCTATTATTAGGGTGGGGTTCGAATTCTTCTACTATCGCGATTAAGGTGCTCCCTCGTTGATAGGGATTGGCGGAACGAATTTAGGCAAGCGATGTAAATATTCAGTCCGATTTATGGTTCTCTGTCATTTCGGATAGAAACAGTGGGAAGGTACAGTTATTAAGGATTATCCTACCCTTTTGCAAGCTTTGAGGGTGTTCCCCCACTGAGCCGGAGAGATTGAAAAAAAAAAGAAGGAAAGCGATAAACTCCGTTTTACCACCCTTCTCATTACGCCGTAAACATTATTACCAATCCGAGTATACCCGACTATGGGACGATCTAAGGGTGAGGGCCCTGGAGTTATACACAGTGTGCATCAGTATATGTCCCAAGTGTACCTGTGAAGATCTGTTGTTTAGATTGTTGTTTACAAATGTACACTAAAAGTGCCGTGAGCCCTTATGGAAAAGTTTGGGGATCAACCGTTTGTTTTGGCTCCACACCATGCAGCACTGGGGTCGATACACCATACAGCAATACAGTTGTTATCATTATTTTCTACGAAAGTAAACGAATCAACGTATGACACTTTGTATTGCATCACTCGATAACTTACTGTTAACGTCACTGAATGTTGTACAGTGTACCGCTTCATCGTTTCTATTATTGTAAAACCTGGAGTGTTGTCATGATTATCGCGTACATCAGCGCCAACTTTAACGGATCTTGAATAAAGGGCTGTACGGTTTTGATAACAGAGAAATTCTTTGTTCTCCTTGACAACCAAGTATATACTTATGGGGGTGCTATCTAGTTGATTTAGGTGTTTGTCCTTCAATATAATCACTCTATTATTGGTAATGACTGCCGTTTAACGTTGTATAGCGCGCTCGCTTTCACCGTGACGTTTCCCACCAGTCCCTAGCAAAGTTAACGTCACCCTGCATGTCGCTGGTGGCTAAATATCAGTAGTCCGAGGGTTGGTGACGATGCAATGTTGATGACATCAACAAGGGATCTGGCTTATCCCTTTTCTTTCCCTTATGGTCCAGGCTAATCAGAAAAGGGAGAGTTATAGTACCACTATCTGCTTAAAGGGATGCTCGTTAGTGCTATCAGGTGAGAGTCACCTGTTTATGACATTTTTGCGCAAGTAGATAGACATAAATGGACCCGCAGCATCTCTTGTATAGTTCAACGCTAGTACCCATATCCACAGATTATTTACTATTTCTTAAGTTTCAATTATATACTTTTCGCTGCCAAGATGAAGTGAACGTACGCATTTGTTTTTCACTTTCCATAAATGGTAAAGAGTTCTTAATGATGGGTCGCCTAACAAAAGGTAAATACACCTTTTGTTCGCCTTCCTGTTATATAACGAACCTTCTCCTCTCCAACGATCTGCCATTGAATTTTTTTTTGTACACAACCGGAAAAACGTAACTGAGTTTCATTATTCAAGTGTGGCAATATGCTAATTATGAGGTAAAGAGCATGCTGGGAAATTCTTTTTCAACAAGGAGAATACCCCTATGGTTGCGAAGTCACATATTAAATCAGTTAGAAAAGATAGAGTGGGAACTCGGACGAGTACACAGAAATACCTTGTCCTGCATTCCCACGATGATAACCACTTGTGGCGAAATCTGGTTATTACTTATCAATTAGTGCGTTGGGGCATTGGGCGTGTATGTGTGTGCGTACTAAATGAACAAATATTGATTGTTGGCCAGTATTTACTTTTATAGTAGCCACAGAGAGAATAGAGTGAAGCGGAAAAATGGTCTCAGGTGTTTGTGATTTTTTTTTCCGGATATCAATGGTTTCATCGTGAAAATGGGGTGATGTTTAACTCAAGATCAACCATTTCACTATGCGCTGGTCTACTCTAGCCCAAACGAAAACCATACATTACCAATGGGCACTGACATAAATATTCGTTCTCTTATTCCATCCTTGTAGGATACGCTATGTCGCTCCTATTTTTTTTTATGTTTTTGACGCAGCTAGTAAATGCGGTAAAGAATCGGTAGACCTGTTCCATTTCCATAATTTAGGGATGGGTGATATACCTTGAAGGAAACAACGGAAGCAAATACGGATTATACAGTTGGTCATGAGGTCTCAACCCGACAAGAGTCAGTATGCTCACAAATTGTCCCTTTTTTCACTCGTCCGCTAATAAGTAAAAATCAGATAGGAAAATAAGGTATCCCTTCCGAATAAGAATAAAAGCAAGCTGGGGACTATATGAAATCATAATGGTCTAGGATAGTAAGGTACGACTCAGTGACTTCACTTTTTCTAAAAACGAGGTACTCACCCATATCCACCCACCAATACTAATATTTTCTTTTTAACCAAGGGACATTCGGGGGCAACCAAAAAAAAAAAAGGACAGCTTCGTGTAAGAGAAAAGCCGTTTTTAGCAAAGTCGACATTGCTATGTGGTTCGTAAACGGGTAACTCCTTGTTTCCACCACTCACTCCTTCCTCACCAGTACCAGATGGTTCGTCTTGTTGTTGAGCGGTAGCTAGACTATTATAGCGTGTACCATCACAGTTTAGTCCGGTTCCTTTATATTGTTATAAACCTGGAAACAAGTGGAATACAATTTATGCGTAATTGGCAGCGAATGTCCGCTTTTAAATCCTTTGTATAGAGTGTCATTCTCTTTGTTATCATTCTCCATTTGGCCTGGTGGTTTTCTGGTATATAAGGGCAAGGTGGCAGTAAGAGACACCGGAATACCATTAAGCAATGGTTTTTGTTTACCAATTGATAAAATTAGAGCTACGATCAAAACAAACGGTTAATACTTTACTTTCAGGGTGTTTTAATGGTATACTATAAACGGTTGGATATGGCATGTTTATCAAATATTATTCATGTTTAGATTTTCAGGACAAAGGGACATGCCTGAGGCCGGAAGAAAGTTGTTAAAAATTATTGGGATACATCGTCTCATATGGTGCCTGTGGTTGCCTTTGATCCAAAAGAAAGTAAACCCTATGTTGTTTTTAATAAATCTAAACGCAAGTCAGTTTCCAATAACATAATGATTCACAAAACATAAAGAAGAAAAGATAAGGCTGTAGTGAGGCACTGTGTTCGATTAGGTGGAATAAGGGAGCATAACACTGGTTAATACGGGATATCCGTAATCTTCAAAGCCACTGCCGTGAATCACAATCTTTTCATAACACTACGTTGGGTATCAACCATCCAACGTGGTCCTATGCGTAGTAGTCACTGGATTCTATCAGTGGTCTCACTGTCTACAAATCTAAGCGATGTTGTATAGCCTTACCTGTTTTCTAGTGTTATAGGTGACAATGTAATAAAAAGGTACTCGACCTGGGCGCTGTTCTGTAACATTCAAATTAATCAGTGGCCTCGAAGGTCGGATGATTGTTTCCACCATTCTTCTTTATCGTACGATAAAACCAATAGGTTCTGACCTGATTAAGGCGGCCTTGGCCAATCGTCATCACCCACCTCAACATATTATCCCAGCCTTGCATTGCATAGTCAGGCTTTGGTTGGTATGACCGTCATTATAGACAATGGACTTTGGAAACAAGTCACATGTCAACGTATTGCATTCCAGGAGGACTACGACCACGAGTGGGTTCCTTTTTTAAAGTAAAAGAAGTCCACTGGTTTGTTAATATTCCCGGGAAGGGGCAGCCATATCCAAAATCCCATAGTACCTGACCTACATTGTGTGCAAATAAAATGTGATGACTTGTTGTGGCAAGAATTCATCTGCATACTATGCATTCGAAGGCTGAAAACCAATCTTCGGCATGGGAATGCTTACACTGTCGATATACAGTGGTTAAGGTGGCTTACGTATTACATCAGCATACTGTATGGTGTAATTAGATTTACCAGTACTGGTAATGTAATATATGATCACGTATTCAGGCGATAGACAACTTATTTTATTCCTTCACAAACTGCAAAAATGAAAGACGTTGGTGTTCTATAACTCTTGCTCCCACCACTGAGGATGTGTATACGATAGTCCTTCTAATATATTTAATTTATGGCTGGGTCCCAATAATTATTATTGATTATATTCATTAAATATCTTGTTGACTCAAATGGGAATCTATAACTCACGTCCTTCAGGCTTCATTTTTATGTCAGATTCCACTGCCCTGCACATTAAGGAGGCCGAACTGACAAAACTGCATCTCCTTGTTGTCTGTTTTCCTCCCTATCCTACCCCTGGTTTCCTCTCTGCCCCGAAAAATATAACTCTTCTATTTCCCCTTCATCCTCACAATAGCACAGCACGTCCCAAACCCTATAAATACCTTCACGTTGCGAAGGTCTTCGAAGGTGTAACTATAGCTCACTTCCTTCTAATATACTTTCAAGAAGTTTTCAGCCCCCCTCCCCCTGAACTATATGCTGCAGCGATATAGTCTCCCTACACTATCTGAGTGCATACAGTCAGACCCAACTTTTTCTCCTACCAGGTCTAAAAACAGCACATATTTCTATATAAACCGCTACGAAGCCATGTCACCTTCTTGTCTTGCTTTCTTCTTTCGTACTTGTTAACC
>JAOPJG010000336.1:0-27649 GCA_027478255.1 Dispira simplex | reverse complement strand
ACCTTGAACCATGGTCCCTGAATCTATATAAGGGCCATGGGATCACCACCACAGCTCCTTAGCTAGCAATGTCTGTTCCTTCATTTTGTCCCTTGTCTCTTCTTTGTTTTTTATGTTTTTGCAATTTTTTTGAATAAAATCACTTGTTTACATTATTGGCACCCAGTCACCCTATCTACTCTTGGTTCTTGACAATTAACTAGCCATTTGATGGTGTCATTTTTATATTGGAACAGGAGTGGAAGATTACATCTTCCAATGAGGATGATCAGCTCCCTCAAGGTGAAGCTGATTTGATTGTCATGATTGGTAGCTGTGGTGCTACTATAAACCAGTTGTGCATGATTACCACCTGCAACTGTGGTATCCTCTCAACTGGATTACTACACCATAGCCTGTGGTAGGGTTGTGTCAGATATATATTACTGACCTTCATCTGTTCTTTTGTTTTCTTTAGCTTGCAATGTCTTTTCTTAGTCCTGGTTTGTTGTCAACTTTGTTTTCAAAATAAATCTTGTCTCATCTTGTCCTACTTCAATCATACCTGGTTGTCCTTCCTTGAATCCTGACATTGATGGCCACAAGTCAGGATATCCCAGATGATGGTGTAACCACCCTACCAGGCCCCCCTTGTCTTGTGCTCCCAACATGGAGCCAATGGATGAACATTTATCTCCATGAAAATTGTTTTCATTTTGATGATGAAGTGCACTATGATTTTTATTATGGTTTTGTTATGTCATTTCTGTGTTATATAAGGAGACTGTGTCAGGGAAACTCAAATCCCTCATGAATAAAAAACATGCTTGTTTATTTTAAAAAAAGTTTATCTACTTACTCATAGCCCTCTATAGTCTTTGTTGAGTGACATCTCACACTAGTGACCAGACATCCTATTACAACAGGAAATATCATCAAATTTAGCCCAGGCCCAGACATGATGGATGTAAATTTCAAGCCAACTGATAACCATAGAATGCAACTCAAGCTTCCTAATACAAAAGTGGAGAATTGAAAAATAACAGCCTTGGTGAAGCACAGATGAGAAGCCAAACTCCTAAGTCTTCCACCTTCCAAGGAAATTGTAGTGAAAGTGGGCTCACTATTGAGATTCAAGATTATTACCTTAATTTTAATTTGACACTATAAATTCTGAAAACCACCACCAGAATGCTATGGTGAAAGAATACTCTATCCAACCTGTTGGGGATGTTGTTGTCCTTAGTTAATCACATGAGAGAAGAGGTTGCCCCCCAATGGAAGAGAAAACTTTGTCTTCCAAGATGAACGTTGTTACATAGGGAGGTGCTTTACTACCCATGGGTTGCCCCATTCCTAAAGACTTCAGGCTGACCAATGATATAATCACTACAACTCCCTGTTTATTACTTTCTCCTGCCATGTTTCTCTTCCCCATCCCTCCACCTCGGCAGCAATGAAAAAAAAGGTAATATAAAGATATGAGATATCCACTGTCCCTTCTTTGTACCTATTTCTCATACGGTTTATCTTAACAGTGTTGTTATTTTCTTGTATTTGTTGCAGCTCTTCTACACTCGGTTATCATGCAGTTCGGTCAATTAACACTGTTTGTGTCTACAACTGTGGCTCTGTTTTTCGCATTGGTGCGTGGAGTAGGCCACACTGGTTTCTCTAACGGTTCCTCGGGCATGACAAAATTTCAACCGCGAGCTGGGCTACCCCCTACTCGCCCAAGTCCCCTGGTTCCCCTATTCAAGCGAATAATGACTATTACTGATAGTATTGCCAGCCAGTATACTTGTATAACTGGGGGTTCGGGGCAGGGGCATGGTGGGGTGCATTGGTATCAGCCTGACCAGAGCAACCCATGTCCTGGCGGTTTTAACACCCTCTATGTTGTGCAATCTTCATCGGGTGACCCTTCCCACGTGGCGGGTCAACCTTCGGAGGTAAATAGGGGTTCGGGAAAAAAAGCTCAACAGACACGAGACCAACCTCTCGATCTTGAAACTCGCCCTCGTGTGTTAGAATCACTGAAAGTGAACGCAAAGAACCCCTATGTTATGTCACCATTACCCGACGACTTTCCCGGACGTGAACTAACATCTGCTGATTTAGGAGAACGGCGTTTGGATATCCCAAAGTTAATTGACCTTATTCAAGAAAATATAAGGGAAGGTCAGATACGTAATACGGCACTGCAGAATACGGAGGATATGGAGAAAACGAAAGCAGGCTTGATTTTTAATTTACGTGTTGTGAAGCACACGTATACTAAGTGGTTAGACAGCAAGGAAAAGCTGAACAACCTGGTTTTATCTCTCTTCCCTAGGTTTGTTACCATCCGTGGTTTTTTTTTATCGGCGCTGAAAGACAAAAAATGCATTCTTTTGGTGTACTGCATAAAGAATAACCCCAATACGTACTACGAACTGATTTGGGAGCCAAACAATGAGAAATACACTGCCGAAATACTTGTGGCCTACTTTTTGCGGTCTTACTATTACGTTGCATATACCTCGTTCCCCAGTGGAAAAGATTCAAAGGAAAACAAGGCCATCCTAGAAAACGCCTTCAAATCCGCCTCAGCCAATATTTGCAGCCGTGGTAGCCCTGATAGCCCTGACACAAGAAAAATTATTTTTTACACCTTGAATGGCTGGCCAAAAGGTTCAATCTAGCAAACTGCACTGTTTAAATTGCAAGGAATACACATTCTGTTGAAATCTGAACCTGGCCCTCATCAGTTAAAGTAGTATAGTTTGACAGATATTGGGAGTGTTTGCGATTGATATCCAAAAGGTTTATTAAAGACATACTAACAGTACAGCAATGATAAATACCCATGGGTGTGTTTGCATACTAGAGGCTGCCTATATATCTTTGTTATTCTTTGGAGTAAAGATAGCCTTTAATAAACTAAACTTAGGATAAACTGTAAACTGATTGTAATAAACTGGGGAGTGTTGTAAGACACTTAAGCATAGATAAACAATAAACGATTTTTCACCAGAGTGAAGAAGAAGTAAGAGTGTGAAAGAGAGAGAGTGAACGAGATATAATATACCAGACTGAGGGCGTGAGTAGTGAGATAAATCACGTGAAGTAAATTACTGATGGAGGTGGAAAACATGGAGATTAACAGTTTTAATTAAGGCGGTTATCTATCAAGATGGCAACGCGACATGACTAACCACTGTGTTGACTGTTTGCTATTAAGTTTTATTTTGAGAAATTATTAATCGAAAACCAATGGCTATGTAAGCAATGATAGTGATCGAATGAACAGGAACGGCGATTTACCATACACCTGTCTGATCTCTATATGTCCTAATTGAGGTGAAATTGAATTGAACTCCCCCCTCTCCTACCAAAGTCGATCAAATCCGAACATTACGCAATGAGTGTCATAAAAATTACCACCGATTAAAAAGGAGTGGGGAGGGGGTTAATCTCGGGGGTACATTCCCATGACGACATAAGGAATGAAAAGAAAATATATATATATATATATATTACCCACCTCCAAAGCCATCAATCAAGTAATTTCGGATGATTGTTTGGGAAGGTATTTTTCACAAAAGTCCATATGCTGATTGAGTAAACGTTCAAGGGCTTGGGTCTGTCTTTCCAGAAAGGAATTTTGCTGGGATAACAAAGATTCCATAAATAAACGTTGTTCCTTGTCCCGTTGTTCAGACTTGACCAACAATTCCTGATCGGTTTGGATCCGTTTTTCTTGCAGGAATAAATCACGCTGTCTTAATTCAAGCATATTTTCGAAAAAGGCCCGCGGGATATACTGCGAGGATGAACTGTCTTCGCCACCGGGAGACCGTGTTTGGGTGGACATGGATGGTGAGGAACAATAGTGCGGGGGCGGATGATCACCCCGTCGGTTGGATTCGTCGGAAAGGGAGGAAGGTGGTCCACCTCCACTTTTGGGCGTGGCATGCACTGGTGGTGGTAAGGTGGGCAGTGGATGACCTGGTCCTTCGGACCACGCCGGAGATACGGTGAAATTCGACAGGGAAGTTGGTCCTCGAGTAACCAGGGTGGAAGGGGGTTGTGGCTGACGGGTTTGAAGGGATGGATTAGATTGATGGGCCTGTGCAATGACGGTGGACAGGGGCGCTAGAGTGGGTCGACTAGTAGCGGATAGAGGTGGTGGTGGTGGATGATGACCCGGTAGTCCCGAGGTAGATGGTGGATAGGTAGTAGGCATAAGAGGAACCGCGGTAGGGGAGCGCGCCAAAATGGAATTATCCTGCATGGGACGGGATGGAAACTGGGCAGCCATAGCAGCGGCTAATTCAGGGGGCATGGGAAGCATAGCGGGAGTAGTGATACCGGTGGTAATTGTATTAGAAAGGGGTAACGGCGACCGGTAATGGTCCACTGAGGAATGACTATGAGACCGGGCGTGGATAGGACTCTTCACGGACTGTTCCTGAGGTGGACTATAAGGGAATGCAGCCCCTTTGCGAGCGCATTGCACCATGGAGCGTCGGGCTGACAAACGAAAGCGACTACAGGACTTGACCCGATTGTTCAGGTCGTTCAACAAACTCTCCTTTTCCTGTTGTTCTTTGGGTGAACTGCGTCGGCGTAGCGTATTAAAGTTGCCCATGCGGAAATGGGTGAGTAGTCGGTCGGTACGTTCGTGACAACTTTGACCACTGACCTTTTGACCAGTTTGGGCATTGAAGCGGGTCGCCACTTTACTCCACGACGACATTTTACCGCCGTACTTGTATTGGTAAGGTAGTTCCACCAACACTTCCTTGAGCAGTACAATGTCGTCTTGGGCGGTGAAAAAGACTCGGTTACTGCTCCGTTGGCCAAAAGCCCCACTAGTGCTGGAGGAGGTATTATTGGCAGTAGGTGAAGGCGAACTGTTGTAAGTAGCCGGTTTGGTTTCCCTGGTTGTCTCAGACATTTATAACGCTAGTCTAAATAAAAGTACAGAGTTGGGGGGGGAAGTGTGGTTCTGGGTAACTAACTACAACAATAACTGACCCGGCGAACCACGAACGAGGGGGGGGGAGATAGGGTAGTGTAAACCCGCAATAATTCCCTCAAGCAGTCCTAATAACGCGTAGTGACACCGTTGGTATTTATACACTAACGCAACAGGTTGATAAGCGTACAAAGGGGGGGGAAAAAAGTCCCAACCAACAAGAAAAAAAAAGAAAGAAAGATTATAATAATACACACCTCGTCGTTTTAAATGATGTGAGGCGGATATCAGACTTTAAAAAGGCCATGGGCAATACACACGGTGTGAAAATATAACAGCGGTTAATAAAAAACCTGGAACAGTAGAGTGTTTTTTTGGGTAAGGATGATGTCGTTGGTAGAGCACGGAGATAAAGAAAATTGGCACAAGTGTTGAAAGTGTACACTCTATTGGTGGTTTTGCACAGGAGAAAAACAACCGAAAACAATCACCTAAACAATGACTAGTGAATTCTCCGAGATGAAATAATCCGAAAATGTGGTAGCTCAGGGAAAGAGAGAGAGAGGCAATAAAAGACTAAACAGGAACGAACCTGTGCACGCCAAGTAGATTCACCGGTCCACACTGGGTCAGGTTATTCAGGAGCCACACAACGAAACGACAAGTATCACAAAGAATACCAAACTCCCCTGACCCACTTTGTGGATATTCCAACGTGTTGGTTCAAGGGGGAGGGGGGGGGGGATGACAACCTGCGGCGCTCCAAGACGTACAAAAATAGACAATATTAAATTCGGATCTTCTCTTCACTCACGTGGACATTACCCGCAAATTTCAGAGGAGGGGGGAATACACCAGTGTAAATGACGAAATTAATATATAAACAATAATGTAATGAGACCAATGCTGCAGTCCCGAGCAGTCGTTAATGTGAAACACGCAATACCCGCAGCCCCAATTATGACGTACGTAGTAGCATCAATAATGGACCGGGAACCCTGTTTTTCTTTTTACTTTTGCTTTTTTGACGCTGTTGGGAAAAAAACACAAAATAACCCCAAGTCGCAAGAGTCAATGAATATGCAAGATCCGGTAAAGGTAACGTATATATACTTTGGACTCTTTCAAAACAATTAATCAATTTGGCACCAAATGAATAACGTAATCCGATGACAAGAGGTAAATAAAGTATGAAGACCCCCCCAACTGGCGCTTATTTCTGGTAGAAAAGGAATAAGTGTCTGGCGGATATCACAGGTAATGACGAAAACCCCCTTCCCGACGCTGAATCAGCGATAATTTTTAACAATTACACAATATACCAAAATTGACTAGAATCTAGTAATGGAAATAAATGAATATATATAATGACAAGGTAAAAATCACGCAGCTATGCATGGATGCTGTGTTTTGACTAGGAAAATAACGATGACGAGAGGAATGTTCTGACCAATTCATCCCGTATGCAACCCACCCAACACTCGAACTTTGTACATATATTAGTAAAAAAACAGTCGACCGAGAAGGAGAAATGGGAAAGCTAAACCGAATTTTAAAATAAAATAGAATAAAAAAATAAAACAAATCAAAGTGTGGGTGATATGACTGACCCGCGGTTACTATTTATATGGAATAAATCTAGTTAAAAATATGCGAATGCAAATCCGACAATGGCCACGGGGAAATTGAGATATATAAAAAAAAGTGCATTTGTGTACTCCCCACACTCGATTGACGACGGTGAATAAAATCCAACGGTGGAAAGGAATGAGCGACGGCTATACCCGTAAGAAGAGCACCCATTGAGGCCAATGGGTGGGTGGGTGGGTGGCATGGCGAGATTCACTTGGTCTGGTGCTGAGTTTGCGTAAAGCGAGGGTTAGAAAGTCAAGGATTGGAATGATCACGAATCTCAACGCGAGTTTTCTCTTTTCTTTTTTTTTACTATGATACTGGCTGGAATCAGCACCAACAATGACCCGGTTCGCGGTGGCTTACGGTTGGTCTAGGTGTGTGTGTGTGTGGGACCTCGAAAACGAACCCGCATCGCTGGGTGGCTATGATGACATCATAGTTTGTCCTGTTGGAGTGAGGGGCCAACGAAATGGCGCGGGTTAAAGTCCAAAAGGAAAGTGATGTACACGGGATAAACCCGAGGCTGAAAAAATAGTGACGAGAACGTTTAAAATTTTTATACAATTTTACCACACAATGCTATTCAAGCCCATTTTCAAACGTAGACGTGTGTACTAGAAAAATAAAGAATCAACATGCAGAGTCCACTTTATCATTCCACCATTCTAATTCACTGATCCTCACTAACCAAAACCCAGCATAGATGTGTTTCCACAAAGCCCAAGCGCTGATGGCTTGCATGATTCACATCCCATTATTTTCTCCTCTCCCCTAACGAATCTAGATTTACTCGTGTGTATTGGTCCAAAAATAGTATTTGTGTACAATGTAATCCAGGGAGTGTAAACAAATAGGAAAAAAAATGCAAAGTGAACCAACTTGCTTATTCAGCGCTCGTCTGGGCAACCAAATGTAGGGAGGGAGAGGTTCAGTTATTCTTTTTCTCAGTCATACACTCCGTTTACTCTTTCGTTAGTGGTAATAAGCTACTTGATTTCTCTGATGCTCTTACTAGCAGAAATCCACTGCTTTCGGCTTATTAGTTCCAACATCTCACATTACGCTAGACGCGAGATGAATGCAAAAAAAAGGGTAATAATTTACAAAGACCGGGTTGGACGAAGCCAAGGCTTTCTTCCGCCCTCCACTCGCTTATTCGGAGGACACAGGAAGACATCGTCTATCGTTGGGGTAGATGATAATCATTTCCTCTACAGTGCACATCCCCAGTGAACTCCAGTTGCAATCCATTTGTTTTTCTCCTATAAAGAAAAAAAGGATCAACACTAGAATCAACAGGGCCATGCTTGGGACGAATAAGGGCCGAATCCATAAAAAAGGCTACAGATACAGTCCTCATCTGAAGAACACTTGGGTGAGTGGTGAAGAAAAATTTACGAATGGGCAATCTTATAATTACGAAAAGTCTTGGCATTTCGGTAACTCTTCCAAAAACGGCGTAATCACTGTGGCCCCTCGTTCACTGAACATTGTTCAAAGTGGACTCTTTTAGTTTTCTTTTCTTCTTTATTTTTTTTGTTCATTATAAACAATGGGAATTGTGTATAGCAAATACTATTTGATTTCTTTGTTTCTTTGCTTTTTTTTTACCGTGGTTTCATGTAGGTCCCAACCCATTTTTATTCCCCGATATGCAAGTCACTCGATAAGTACATTGGTTTGGTATAAACGACCTCGTCGCCAGCTATCTAGATTTTTTATGTCTCTCTCGCATTTTTAAAGTGAGTTATTACGTGAGGTCCAGATTAGTATATGTAAGTGTATTTAGTTATAACCTCTTAAACAAACAAACATTTGTACAGCTGTTTTTCTTTTTTTTTCCGGTCAGTTGTGCTATTTATTATCTTATCGGTCTAATAAAGCATTTGAACAATGTCAAACCAAATAACATTCTGGTGATTTTACACGCGAGTTTTCGATAAAGTCAATACTCCACTCGATGGGAAGAGAGAAAAGGAGACAACCCTCACAGGAGCAAAGGGTGCAAACGCCAAGATTCCCCTTAGATTGTGACTATTTGTTGATACCTGCCGTTCTTGGCTCCTTTCCAAGCTATGGCATGAAGTCGTTTTACCAATTCACAACCCGAAAGAGAGTATGACGCCAACTTTTTCCTGCTATTCTTTTAACCTTCCTCCCCCCAATATACATCTATATATATATATATATGTGATTTCCCACATTCTCTCAAGATAACCGCGGCAGTTTTACCCTCCCCCCCCCCGAAATACGGTCATGCTTTTTTTTAAAAAAAAATATATTACCGCGCTATTACTAAATCACTAAAACGGGTTGAATTCTAGGGGAAATACTTCCCCCCCCCATCTCACGTAGTGGTCATTCTTTAAAAATCAGTAACATGACGTCATTCAGGGACATCAAGTCTGGGCATCCGTGACTGGATAATACTTGTATTTCTGCTGTTGGTCTGATTCACCACCATCTCTTACACTACGCCCCAAGATGATGATGATGATATTACGCGTTACAAATTATTATTATTGACCAACTCTCGACATTATGAACCCTATTCGTATTTTTTTTTAAAAAAAATCGTCAATTTTATATCATCTAATACCATTTGTTAATACAAGTGATTTACGAAAAAAAAATTACACACCCCTCGTGCGATAATCGATTAAGAGATTTACCGGATCAACTTTAGAATACTGCTTCACTGGTCTCGATTGCTCTTAATTCTTGTACATACTAACCTGCTCTCTTTTTCGTAGGAACTGGTTTAGGATTGGCGGGTACGAAATTCGTGCTATTACTCTATACTTACTTGCGAGTTATACCAGAAACAAAAAAAGGATTAGCCTATCGACCGGTATTTATATCCAATAGGGTTTAACTATGGGTGATTTATTTATCCGATATCTAAAAATAGAAGCAGGTTATTTAACGAATGTGAGATGAATTACCCGCAGGGAAATGGCGGACCTTTACTGTCGGATAGGAAACCAGAGGGGGGGGAGTGTGAAAGTGTGTAAAACTACCGAAAACAAAACGGTAGCGGGAAATGACTCTGAGTACCATAGTTTTCGTAAAAAGGTTAAGCAGAATGATGAGGTCAACGGGACTGCGTTGGACATTTTTCCATTCTTGTAAATCTAGGCAGGGGAATTCAACTCTTCCAGTTAAATAATTTTACAATATCTGATAATGTTTCAGCTTTACACTACACTTACTCGAGCGTACATGTATGGCGTCGGTTTATCTCGAAACAATACTCATCGGCTTGACGTTTATATCGCACCCTTTTTTTTGATGAGCCTGTTCGCTTTACATGTAGTAAAGGTGGGCTATAAATATAATGGTACACGCTAGTCACAAAAGTTAATCAGAGTTTATACGCATCAAGTTCACCCACGTTATTTGTCTAGTGGCAGCGGTTGGGTGAGGGAGGTGTTTAAATAGGTAATATCGTCATATAAAACAGGTATCTCGATGTATATTTGAAATTCGTGTGAGCCTTGGAGCGGATACTAATTTCAACTATCATAGCAGGTGGTTTTACATTTTATTCGATATACAGGGAGGTCGGGTGGGGGAAGCGCTCATCCGCACCTGATCAGCCCTTGTGTATTGACACTTTTATTATTTTGCTTCTTTTTTTTGATCTCGTCATAAGAAATAGTAACATTAAATACCTGATAAAAAAACATTTTTACCAAACTTGAAAGCGGATCATTTATTTATAGATTATTCGTTGTAGCGCTACTGCGATTCTATTAGTTGGTTTTCTTGGTGCTCAATATGTTGTTGTTAACTGAGCGACTTCGTTTTGGGATATATTTTTCATACTAACTGATGGTGCCGAACCATCATTAATGTTGTACATCAATGAGTAGACACTCAAAGTGAATTACATGTGATGGTTATGACCCAGCCTTTGTATCACATTTATCTGAGTGAATATTGGTGCTGAAACTGAACAATCCTTTTACCATTAGATACTAATTCACCTTGTTGACTCTATCTGGGTTTCAGATGGTACTCAAGTTTGTTAAGATTGAACATTATCAATTTTTTTCTCCCACCATATGTTGTCAGCTGGGCCTCGCACAGTGAATCAAATCAGAAAATCAACTAGTCAACAGGCTTTATTACCAAAAAATCCTGGTGGTTTCAAGATACGAAACCACCCACTACTTATATCTGAACAGATGCTAATCACATACATACGAAAAAAAAATACAATCTGGTCATTAGGATAACCGACCAGGTGGGTTATCCTATGAACAATTCGAAAACATTAATCAACTAAGAATAATATCATAGAACTTACAAGTGATAATAAAAATGTGATTATCACTTGTCGAAACAATATAAAAGAATGAGAATACCAAAGGCGGCATCTTGAAACAATCAAATGAGGCGACAGCCATTTTCTAGATGGTTTGTCAACCTTCATCACTGGCGTCTTCCATCAGAAATCACAATACACACAATAGTCTTTTGAAAAGGCAACACAACGAAGCTCCAGGGAATTTGGAAATGAAAGTCCGAATTCCCAATGGGTCGAACCTGATAAAAAAAAGAAAAACAACAAAAATTCCCATGCTAAGTGGGCAGTACAACACATAAGTTTTGTTTCTGTTTTTGCAAAATTGACAACAATTGTTATACTTTTCTGAATCGATAAGTGATTCCATGTTCAAAATCTAGACTAGGCTAAAGTAGATGCCACTACACCTTTGGGTTTTCTAAACTTGGTATCATTTCGTAAATATTTCGCAACTTTCAATCGACTCGTCGCCATGGAATTCGTTTCGGATTTAAAAGCCAAGGGTAATACCGCATTCCAAAAGGGTAATTATCCCGAAGCCATCGCCCACTATACCCAATGCGTCAATTTGGATCCCACTAACCCGGTATATGTAGTAAACCGGGCCATGGCCCACCTGAAATTAGGACAGTACGCTCAGGCCGAAGCAGACTGTACAACTGGATTACAATTGGCACCGAAAAATGTCAAGGCGTGGTGGCGACGAGGTACCAGTCGAAAATTTCTTAAAAAGTACCGTGAAGCCGAAGCCGACTGGAAGCAAGCGCTCGTGTTGGAACCGATGAATAAGACCGTTCAAGGTGAGCTACGAGAACTGCAAAAACATTTAGAACCTACCTTGTCATCCCAGGGAACTCACGTACCGGTGGAAGTGATACGTACCGAGGAAGAATTTCATAATTTGGTAGGACAGGCCTTTCCTCAAGTGCAGAGTAAACCCTCTAGCAGTAATACTCCCAACAATACTAATCAGGCGGATCCGAAATCCGATAGGCGTATTACAACGGCTACAACGTCGTTACGTAGCATTCCGTCGACCCGGGAGGTACCCCAAAAGGCACCCACGACCACTTTGGAATTTCAACGGGACTGGCGTCGGTATCGTCAGCAACCCGCTTTATTGGCCCGCTACCTGGGTCTAATTCGCCCGCAAGATTTTTCGCGGTTGTTCCAGAGTACCTTTGACGCAAATTATCTCGTAGATATCCTTAAAGTACTCCAAGCTGAGTATTTACCATCACAAGATTACACCAAAATATACCTCATTCTTTACCATTTAAGTCGAGTGGCCCGTTTTGATATGGTATTGTTATTTCTTGATAAGAAAGATCAGGTGATATTGCACAGTTTATTTACCGAGTGCTTATCAGCTATAGTAGGGGATAACCAGTCGGCGCTTCGTGATCAGTTTATGGCGTTGAAGAAATCGTACCGTATTTTGTAATTCCCAGGAAAACTTTATGTCGTCATAATTAAATGTAACCCCCCCCTCCCTCCCCGAAATATTGAATACATTTTATAAATAAATAATCAGGAACAGGCAATCGTCATCGCCACGGTGACCTGGACTAACACTTTTCGGAATTCGCTTAAGCAACCTAGAAATGACTCTAAAAAACAAATAAATATTTCTATTATTACTATAGTTTTGTTTTTTTTTATGTCTATTAACAGTATGGAAAATATAATGGTCTAATGGCCAATAATAGCCCTAGAACGGCCCTTTTATAAGCGTGTTTGTGTGTATAGAAAGTAGGCGCCAATCAACGACCACAACCAAGAGGGTGAGTCTAGGATGTAAGTATTTTTTTTTAGTAAACGAAGAGATTCGCGTAATTGTCCAATCATCCACCACGGGTTTATTATGATTATTTTTAAAAGTTATGGGTCAAATTGTAATCCCGACTGAATAACGTTACCCCAGTTTTCCTAGTTCTTACACTAGGTATAGCAGAGGCGGATAGTATATCCACAATTTCGATCAAGTTTAATCGTAATAAAAACTATGGAGCTTATTGAAAATTGGTTTACTTTCCTTAGCTTTTGCTGAACCCTCACATCTCGACAAAAGATAAACACCCTCTCGGTAAAGCGCACTGCTTTGCTTATATGTAAACAATCCCTCCAAAATACGCCCATCGTTCATCACCAAGGTAAAAGTATTTTTCCCACAGTGACTGAACTTTGGCAGTTGAGACATCAAGAGGGCGTACAAGGGGAAAATATTCCCGTAATGGCCCCACCGCCCATAGCTGACACCATTAGTATATTTTTGTTTTACAAGTCCACTATTATTTACCATTACTATTCCCCTAACACATAGTTTTGGCATTAGTACTAGCATTACCCCCCTCCCTATTATTGACTTTACTACTCTATGCTAGATTCCAGCATTGAACTTTGTACACGTTTCTTCTCAGTTCTTTTTCTACTTCATTTTTTTCGTGTTTTTGTTTCGTTTTATTGACAAGTGTAGGTCCGACTTGTTCGGAGTTTTGTGGTTTAGATATCCAACTCGTTTTTGTCATTGATTTCTTTTTTTTTTCGTGTTTTTTTAGCTAGTTCCTTTTCTTACCTTTCTCGTATAACATTTTCGTTAATCTCGTCGTGTATTAAAACTTGCTGATACTTTTTCGTCTTTTGATATAAACGCGTGTCCCCATTTCTCACTGACCGCTTGTTTGTGCTGTTAGTTGTAACCTTGCCTTTTTTGTGTGTGTAATACTCTCTGTTCGATTTACCAAGCAAACACTTTCTTATCCAGTTGGTAGGAAACAACGATATAGGTTTTTAGTTATCCAGTATCCGATCCATATTACCTCTTTTTATGATACTGTTCCCATCCTCTGCCCTCGTTGTAGTAGCAACTGTTTACATTTCCTAGGCCCGGTGCCTACTTCTCACGCGATGTTGCCCAGTTTACTCGGAACGACCACCAGTGACCAACATTCACACCCGTCAGATTCCAGTCATTCGGTCAACAGTTTGGCAGAGTCATTCGAATCACGTATAGCCTATACGTCGGATACCGTACCCCACCCTCGGGAGATGTGGCGGGCATTGGAACGTGGTCACCCGGTAGATAACAGCTCCGCCACACTTAGTAGCGACTCTACCGCCACCACCTGTGCTCCGTTATCTACTTCGTCGTATTCACCAATCTCCCAAACCCCCGGAAGTACCCCAGAGCCTAGTACTGATTTTTCGTTTAGGGACCCTAACATTCCTTCTTTATCAACTTCCACGGTGACCGAGATTCCCACTGCTCCCGTACCTATTACAACGTTGCAACATGGCTATGATTACGAATATTTGATTCGGTCGCATTCTCAAACCTCCGAAGAGATCCCCTCGGTGACAACAGCGATGGGGACTATACCTCCAGAGAACTCGGTCCTCCTTCCTTCTTCTGTCCCACCGCAAGAATCTTGGGCACCTCAGACCACCGCAGTTGATCACTCTACGCAACCGCGTCCATCGAGCACTATTTCTAATTCTTCATTATCTTCCTCACGTCCTACTTCACCAGCGGCCCGGGCGGCTATTGCTGCTGCCACGGGAGAATTTAATCTGAGTGATAGTGATTCCTCGTCCATAGATAATCATTCGTTTACATCCGAATCACCCCGAAGAGCCAATTCTCCATTAGTACAGGCCTTTGATAACCCATTACTCATGTCAACTTATTACCGTGGGTCAACTTCACAGGAAGCTGAAAATTCCCAAACACCGAGTGCCCCGACTGAAGAATCGGTTACTGATCCTTATGCTCATATCGATCCTGCGTACGAGTCGTATACGGATAATTCTACCGGTCATGGTATATTACACGCCAACGAAATTATACTGCATAACAAGTGGTTTCACGCTATTTCCAATGGATATTACATGACCGCTTGTTCTCTACTCCAGTCCCATCGACCTTTGATGAACGCTCGGCATCGGGTGCCTACCCCTTTTCCAGCGGATTTGTTGGGAGATGCCAGTCGGTACTTGGGGGACGATACTACCGGTATGGATGGATTACAAGTAGCGTTGATGCAGACTTATTGTGTACGACAGGGTGTATTACCAGGGCAACCAGAGGTATGTCTTGATACGTATAGCGATATTGTTAGTTTGATACTGGAATACTGTTGGCCCAAGGAATTAGACGAACATCGGTTCGGGGTCAACCAAAATACATCCTTACACTTGGCGGCCTTTTTAGGGGAAGCCGCCGTGGTGGCTTTGTTGCTCCACCGTGGAGCTACCGCTAGTGTCAAAAATCATTTGGGATGTTACCCGTTTGATGTCACGGACCGGGCTGACATTCGTCAGTTTCTTGTTAAAAGTATGAAAGAGGAAGCGAATAACCGCCGTATATTACACCAGTTTCCACGGGAGCCCTTTTCCCGGGATAGTATGTCTCGTATGATATTACATAACCAGTATCCGGGGTTTCCGGTGACTACGATATCGTTGCGTCGGGGTAATTCTCAGAATTTGTTAGAGAGTCACGATTCTGACGATGAAGATTTACCTAGGGCACCAGAAGCCACTTTTATGGACGACCCGTTGGCCCATCCGTACGGTTCCATATTTTATAGTGACCGCGGTGATGATTCGGATGAGATGGTGTCCCAAAGTACGGCCGATCCATTGCTAACGTTGTTAGACCAGGAAAGTCCTACCGGGAGTACCTTGGGACGAGCGGATTGGTCCGAAGGTCCACTTTACCCGGTGCAAAGGGCAACGTTGGTCATTTCGCCCACCAGTCAATACCGAACCGAGGACAATGTATCATCGGGGGAACCACTAGGGGATAGATCAAGGTCTGTACCACGAACTTTGGCATCGGAATCACGAATGGGTGCTGTCCAGGTGGACACAGGAGCTGTGGGGGAGGACCACCATCCCACTCCGACGTTGGGGGTTGCACATTGGGATACGTCGGCTAGTATATCCAATGATTCGTTTCACACCGCGGATTCTTCCTTAACAAACTTGAGTCGTCCGTCGTCACCTTTGGTTACCCGGTTATCTGCCAATGGCTCCGTGACACGGTTGAGCCCGAGGGTGGAACCAGACGTAGAATCCGCTAAAACCAATTCACTTGAATTGCTGCAACGAATTGCTAGCCAGACGAATTCTGTAACTAGTGATATCTCTTTACCAGAGCCGACTGTCGAACCAACAGGTGAGATAGTTAGTACACAATCTACCGATACTCCCCGGGATACAGCGAAAGAAGCAGTTGGGGATTCTGTAAAGGCCGTTGAGGATTACCACCGGGCCGTTGCCGATACCGTATCAACCGCCGAATCTTTTCCGCTGGTCTCTCCTTCTACCAATACTACTGCAGCTATGCCCAGTACTGGATTGAGTTTATCCTGTCACACCGAATCAACAAACTCGACTGATTCCAACGTCCAACTTTCATCCCAAGAGGCACTACGTAAACCGAGTGTTACTTTTGCCGAAGAACTCGAATCTGTCCTGTCGTATCGTCCGGTATCCCAAAGTAGTGCCGAAATCCGAGCTAGCGATGACAACTCTTCGTTACATCCGGATTCCCCTGGGCCAAGCGTACCAGAGTCTTGGTCGAGTACCTCATCGGCCAGTCAGAGTGATACCACTGGTTCGATGTTAGTCGGTTGTCGATCTCGGTCCCGCTCGGCTACTATTCTTGAACAAGGTAATCGACCCAAGACTAAACTGCCACGACATTCTTCAGTGGTACGATTCGATCCCCACCCTCAAGTTATCCCTAACCTTGAAATGGATGACGACGAAGATCAGGAAGAAGGAGATTCGTTGATGAGCTCGGTAGAGGCAATGTCGTCGGTAGATGACGATTATCTGGATAATTTTGTGTATACCGATACCCGAAGCCTACCCGATAATTCGGTCAAGGTGCATGAATTCGAAAGTAACGCCGATCTTCCCGGTCTCCTCCAACGTGGGTTGTACCCACGGGCCATGTCGTATTCGGGTATCCTGCATCCGGTAACCGAAGATGTAGACGAAAAAAAATCTATGGAATCGTCAGGTATGGTGGGAAGTGGGTCACTTCGACATTCGTTGAGTTATACCTCGTCCTTTCCACGGGAAAGTAGTCCCTTGCGTTATCCTGTTCAACCTACCGAGACCAAAGTACCCATTGTCGATAACGAGGACCAATCTGAAGGGACTCTATCATCACCGGAAAGGCAGGCGTGGTTCAAAGTGGGATCGATGGATTCCCCGGATAGTAGTGAAATACAAACAAATTCCTCACCTGGTGAACCTTCTGGAGTACCCACCTCTATTATGGAAATCACCACGGAGGAATCCCTGTTAACCACTTCAAGTATCCAACGTCCTTTCGGTATGGACGAAGAAGATTATTACGAAAAAGTGTTGGATCTCGACCGCTATCCGAAACGTATGGGAGTCCACCAGGACAGTGAGGTGGTATGGGCGACTACAATTGGCGTATCGAATCGACATCCGTTACCAGCGACTACCGAAGCGGCTATACGTAGACAGCAAGAAGGTAAGTGGGGTGGGCGACATCGGAAACGGTCCCGTACAGTGTCGTCGTCGCAGGCGGTTGGTTGGTTGAACCAAGAGGATGATAAAGAAAACGTTGGTCCTAGCTTGTCGGGATCATATCCGGAACAGACTATGGGAACCAGAATTTACGGGGGTATGGCTCGTCCATATTCTCCAGAGGTACGTTCGATGGACTCCCAGACTACTTTTCAAAAGTCCAACCTCCCATTGACTATGGTAGGAAATCGGAACGTTGGGGATAATCTTAACCAAGATTTACACCAAGTGACCCGAGGTTCCGGAGCGGTGGATGCCTTGATGCAACGATTGGTGAGTTCGCCTGAACCCATCCGACGTTCTCCTACCCCAAGTCAGTTAGACACGGGTACCGGTTTGCGAAGTTTGGGAGACCGACCTCATTCCCCATCTGTTCAACGAGGGTCTTACTCACCGAGTTCAGCGTGGCAACCGTCAGCCTTTTCGGAAAGTGTTGATAATATCGGCCAGTCAAGTGGATCCTTCCGAGAGGTGGTGAGTACGGAAAGAGGTCGGTCAGCATTCCGACCAGCAATACGTCCTTCACCAAGACAGGCCCTACCTCACTTTACCGAGCCTACTACAACTAAGGGAGATTCATCTGACTCACGGGAGTCCATACCACGGGGTGACTCCTTGACTCGTTTAGAACTGGCCACAGGTTTGGTGGAATTGCAAGCTTCACGTGATTTCTTAAACACCCGCAAGGAAGCCCATTTAAACCAAGTTAGTCGTTCTTCTCGTATATCCGACATGGCAACCGAACACGAGTTCGATTCTACGTCCCCCGGAGCTCGTGTGAGATCACCCGATATCAACGCTTCGGTCGATTCTATACCCCGACGTGGTTCACCATTAGCTTGGTCAACAACGGTAGGGTCGGTATCAGGACGTCGGTCCCCTGTGGTGGGCAGTTCCCGTCGCGCATATGCCGCAGTGGACCAAGAGTTGGGGATTGGACCGGGTTTTTCGTATACTCAAACTGTACGTAGTAGCTCGTCGTTACTTCGGTCTACCAGTCCGTTAATATCGGGTGAAGTATCTCCGGTGTATTCCCCTGTGAATCGTCCGGTGGACAGTTTTTCCCCCACATCGGCGTCTGCGCAAATGAGTGTCCTGGAACGCACTGATCATTTGGCGGGGGTCAAATCGGAGGCTGAGACATCGTTACGTGCCTCATCTATACCTATTGGAGTGCCGTTGCAGGTCACCCAACGGACACAGAGTCCAGTATCTTTAGCTAATTTTTCCACAAAGGAGACCTTCTCGAGTAGCAGCCTTGACCAATCGTTTGAATCGATTGGTTCTCATCGACGGATTCCCGCTGGACCATTGGTGACTAGATTGGCGATTGACCCGCCCGGAGTTACTTCGCATGTTATGGTGCGAACTATGTCACCAGGTATTCGTTCCCCGACGGTACGTCCAGTGCGTAGTGCCACACCCATTCTGGGTCAGCCTTTGAGGGTTCGAACTGGATCTGTACCTGTTTCAGGCTCTAACTCTGGTTCGGGATCGGGAACAGATAGACCGGATAGTCGAGCGTCGGTGACTTTGGATATTCCCGCTTCTAATCTAAGATCTACCCGGCGGCCGTCCATCACGCGGTTGTCCAAGAGTAATTTGGTAACCCGACGGGTACAAGAGTTGGACCGTCACCAGGGCAGTTCCCACTTATCGGAGTCCCATATGTCGGACATGAGTTTGACCGGATTCGAACTAGATCGCAATGGTCCATTGGATACTTCCCTCTTGACTCCACTTGATACAGGCGTTCCTCAAAGTCCTTTGACTTCCTTTTTAGAAGAGTGTCCGCCTGACGACCATAACGATTTGATTAAAAGGGTTACCATGTCACCCCCGCTTCGTCCGACCACGCCTGGACCAGGGAAACATGATTTGGGTAAAAGGCCGGATATCTTGGAATCTCCTGTCGTGTCTCCTAAACTCCAACCGGAGGAACCCCGTCCGGTTTCCCCTAGGGTAATGATCCCCACTTTCTCGATGCTCCAGGAATATGCCCGCTTGGTGGGACCCATGCGTAAACAGAGTAATGTATCTCGGGATGTGTCATTTGTAGAAATTTTACAACGGCATTTCCACCGCCAAGCTACCAGAGGGGCCAAACAGGGTCGTCGGTTATCCCGTCGATATAGCGTGGCGGGGGATTCCTCTATCGTACACTTACCGTTCATGATAGGTACAACCGATCGCCCTACAGTCCCTGATGAAGTCACCAGTACGTCCAGTCCTTGGGTTTCTACGTTACCGTCCCTTTCCCGGCGTAATTCTTTCCCATCACGATCTCATTTACCAGCGGCGCACCCTTCCCCTATGCTAAGTCCTCAACCTACTTCACCATTGCGTCGTCCATCACGGCCAGTGTTACGGATTAGTCCACTAGCCCTCAAAACCAGCGTTTATCCATTAAAGCAGTTACGACAACTCTCCCCATCCCAACGTGCCGCTTTAAGTCCCGTACCTTGTAATCTCTCCCCTGGACGTAGTCCACCTTTGGGTCCTTTTACAACTTTCAAACTACCGTTGGCCCCTAAGCGATCTCCGCAGTCTACCACTGTTTACCATGCTGGGTCGGGTCCGTCGAGTGGTACTTCAATGGAAGATAGTGTGTCGGCGTTGGCCTACCAACCCAATTTAGAACTGGTCACCATGACTGATTCGGAAATGGATACGTCAGAAGTGACCCATCCTGTACAGGGAGTAGCGGACTCGGAGGATGACCTCACCCGCATGATTCCGTTTTTAGCGGGGGATTTCAAAGACCGACAATTGGGCACGTCCCCGACTTCCAGTATAATGGCACTCACATCTAAAATTAGCGTGCCCCATTTCCCACCCCAACCTTCTTCGTCATCGGCCGTGGTTATTCCCCAGGAAGTTTCTGCCGTACCTCGACCGCCACCTCCTTCCCAACGGGAGTCGGTAACTACTGCCCAGAAACAACAACTTCTACGGGAGTGTCGAATTAACCAACCGACGACCCACCGAGTAGGTGACACCGTATACGCTGACGATACCGAACGTCCCCACATCACAACCCATTGGCTAAACCATCCCTTTTTGGGACCAACTGGTCGATACGCTCCTATACAAGACCGACGGCAACTCAAGGCTTTGTTGGAGCGCAATATTAACTATTTGTCTCATCGATTAGGACGGGTACCATTGACCGAGTTTGACCGACCGGATCCGTTGGCTTTGTACCCTAATCCACGCCAAGTGGCTCGCGAAATGGAGCGACTTCGTCATACTCAGCCAGATGCACTCGGTGCTTATTTCCCGGAGATGTCAGTAGAAAGATTAGGCGGGAAAGAAGGTGTAGGGGGTCTAGGGTCGAATCGGCTCGGTCGATCGGATATTACGGTATTGACCAACAGTCAGTCGAGTTCTGACGTAGGTCAAATGTGGAGGGAGAACCCAATCAACCCTTGGAATCTTGCCATTACCCAATACCCTTTTCTTTACCACCACACTCTATCCACCGATTTAATTATTCGTCAAATACGTATTCTTCGTAATTTGGCAAGGCAAACCACCGGAGGGGGATACTCCTCGCTTCAGGATACCCAGCCTTGTATGTTCTCTCCTGAATTGGCCACCCAGGAAACTATTCAAGACAGGAAGAGTGACTATCCACTCCTACCATTAGACATTCACCAACTAATCGAAGCCAACAAGCCCCGTATTCAACAGTGGCTATTGCGACAAGATCTCACCACCTTGCGACAGTTGCTTCCTGGATTGCGTGAGTTATACCATGACGAGCTGGGCGACGTGCTGGATACGGTGGAAATGGCTCTATGTGCTCGCTCCACTCGGACTCGTGGTTTACGCTTTGCTTTTTCTGCAACATCTTTACCCCTTGTTGCTACTTCACTGTCCTCGCCCATCGCTGAAGTACAGGTACCTAGACGTTGTGGTTCGGCTCCTCCCGATTTTAGCTATGGACTTTCTCATCAAATGACGAGGGAAACCGATATGTCGGTATTCCAACAAAACAGGGATTTCTTTGATCACACCCGACGTATTCCTGAAAATGACCAGTCCTGGTGGAATATTTGGCATGCTTTAAAACGTGCCCAGCGTGACTTTGCTAAACTGAATGTATTGGATTGGCTACATACCTACCCAACCCAGGAAGCGTTGGGAACCGAACCCAGCGAAGTGGAGACAGAAGCAAATCTCACTTCTCCTCTGATTCGTACCTCCGTGTTAGCCACATCACAGTCACCCAGTGTGGCTGCAGATCCTCCTTCATTGTCTGAAGTGATTGGCGAGTGTGAAAATCCTGCTACGCTGTTACCGTCTCCAAATGAGGAACCTCATCCAACGAATTCGTCCTCTACTAATAGTACTTGCTATAAATCACCCCTTCAGGAGCCGGCTTCCCCTGACCAAGCTTTACCATCGTCAGAATCAGCTTTGTCCACTTCAACAACTAGTATAACTCCCTTGATGGGTTCCCCCTCTGCACTGAAGAAAGCCGAGTGGATCGAACAGTGGAAGGAACTCTTGGAGTACTTCGAAGCAAGGAATAGTCGCGCTTGGGAAAAGCTACCCGAACCAGAGCATTATATTAACGACCATTACCTGGGACCGTTACCGGTTCTACCGCGTATCGTTGACGGGGAAGTGGTGGGTATGACCCCCGAAATGATTGCGGCGGATCAGGGGTCTTATACTGAAGATTCGTCCATGTCCAGCCGAAGGTCCACTCGTCCTGCTAGTCCTCGGATACTAGGGGTGCAGCCCTATAGTCAACCGACGCCGGTCTTTGACACTTTGCTTGGAAATGCTGGTACGAATCCACTTAACATGCCTCTTCAAACGGGGGACATGAAAAATGAAACTGGTGATACCGTGTTATCTTCAGCAGGGGAGTCCTGGACTACTTCCTGTTCGAGGAGGACCTCTCCCAACGAAGAACCGTCGAAAGGATGTAGTGGCGAGGTTCCTACTTCCACGGAAGCACCCAAAACCACGGCAATTCGCGTAGTGCAGATCCCTGTTCCCCCGACGCCTTCCTCACCTCAACTCCATCCTCCGGCTACCACAGTGACCATGCAGGAGGCAGTGTCGGTGGGAACGACCAGTTCCCTTATTTTACCTTGTGCCCCTGCCCAAGAAGAGCAACCCCCCGTTGCCATTCACCCTATTCTGGTACACCAAACTACCCCAACCACTGCTTCCCCTACTCCTTCGGGGCTAACTCACAGTGGTTTTAGCAGCAACGCATTAAACACCGCCTTTATAGAATTTATCCCAGAAGACGTTGACCTGGTCGCCCCCACCAGTTCTTCGCTTCGTGCCGTGTTGGATCAGTTTCCCAAACCTCCTTCCCCGTTACTTAGTCCCAACTTACGCGCACGAGCCGAGTCGGACCCGTACAGTAATCCTCTGAGTGACCCTCGCGTTGGAAAGCATGGTACGTCGGACGGTTTACCTATGTACTGTCGTAGTCATCGTTCTTCGTTACAGTCTTCGGACCCCCAACTAGGGTTAGACCTCCGATTACCCTCTATTGAATTGGTCACCTCACAGGAACCTATATTACCGTTAAGTGGTACACCCATGACTTCCCCAGTGGTTTCCACCCATGCTACACACACCAGTACCTCTTCTGAGTACTCCCGCTGGCTCCATAGTGAAGTGGTCGATGCCCAGCGGTCAGTGGAACCTCTCGCACGACCTAGTGCACCGCGTCCGGGTGCTTTGGGTGATCAACAGGGTGACGCGCTGGTGCGTGATTTACTGCAACAATTGAGTCACGTTCGTCAAAATATTCGTGATTTAGAAGCCGCGGAAAATGTATTGCCGTCCATAGCCACCGAAAGCAGTTATCTTTCGGCGGTTATCCACGATCATCCTACTGATTGGGTGGGTATGGAAGATGTGGCGCGCGCCGTGGCCGAAGTGCAGGCGGATCCCTATAGCGCACCTGTGCATGACTCGCCTAAAAATGCCCCAGTGTCCTTTTATACACCACAAGAGGCCGAACGCTTGGTCAAAAGCCCGGAGATGTTGGCCCCATTACCGGTGACCTTACCGGACCGAACTTCTAACCAACCTCCACGTGTGGATTTATTGCCTTGGGATTCAGTTGGGAAACCTCTGGATATTAGATCACCTGTGGAAATTCACCAAGAGCAGTCCTTACTGGCCCAGTCTCCGGAACCTAGCCCCGACGTGACCAGAAATGAACCGACGGAACGGTTCGGGGAGGATGTCTACTCGCCATCAGAGATGGGCCACCTCATTGCAGAGGATACGCCTCGGCCACGAACGGCTCCCTTGCCGCCGTACGTTAATCCTTTTGTACAGGTGCCCACTACAGAAACATGCTTTACCCCACCCAAACCATTTTTAGATCGAGGGCATGTGTGGATACGCATCCTGAGTTTGGACCATATGGCCTTTACTCCGGAAAGTCCCATACGGTCACTGTACCTGGTAATCCACAACGAGCACGAAGTGCGGGTTACCACACAAGTGAACGCGGACCGGATCGAAAATTCCTGTTTGCGAATCAACCAGGAGTTCCGGATCCCCGTGGGAGATGAAAGCACCCTGTTATTCTGGGTGCGATTAATAACCTCCACCAAGGTATCTAGCCCTTCCTCTAATTGTGGCCCCTTACGTAAGTTGAAAAATGGGTTCCCCGGCAGTAAATGTTTACCACTGCGTGGGTCACCTCGTAAGAAGAAATCCACCGAGGTGGACCTGCCCCCGGATTATCCCGCCATTCCTAAACGGTATTCCTCATTGCCGGTGCCCCGGGTACCGTCTTTTACAGCTGACAGTCAAGTTTCGCCGCGAGTGATTGCGGTACGCAATGGGGAAATTGCTGGACCTTCCGTCACTCCCATTTCCCCCTTTCTTAACAGAGAGTCTGGTTATCTTAGCGTAAGGAGTGATGATTCGTCTGTGTTCGATGAAGAAGGTCGAGTAACTTCCCAGGGTGGTAATTCTCGACATTTCCCAGCAGAGGGTGATGGTGGTGTTCAGTACAAGGAGGAAACACACGGTTCCGTGACCCTGTGCCTAAAGGATATTCTCAAACATGTCTTTGCGAAAACCTATATTAGCAGTTGGCCCGTCGAAAGTGTGTGGGTAGATGGACCGGCCGGCCAATTGGTCCTCCAATTGTGCTATTTACCTACCATCCCCCAGATGCTACCGCGAGAAATCCCACTTAATTTCCGGGAAATGCTGGACACCGTAGCTGCCGCGGAATGGCATACTCAGATTTGGTGCCACGGCTATTTACATATGCGTGGGTTAGATAGCCCCTTTTGGCGTCGCCGTTACTTCAAGTTGGAGGGAGCATTCCTCATGGCGTACCACGAAGACACCAAGGCCCCCAAGATGTTAGTGGACCTCACTATGGCTAGTCACGTTATCGATTTAGAAAAGGATATTGCGAGGTCCCAGCGCTCTCAATCCCGATTGGGGTTACCACGTTCTTCCACCCGGCGTCGTATGCGAGCTCGTTCGGATTTTTCGTCACCTTCCGGAACATTGGCTCTTCGTCAGTTTGAAAAATCGCAGGGGACCATGCGTCGTCAGTCCATCGCCACAGGATCGGTCCGACCCAAGTCAGGAATCGGTAGAGCCTGGCCGATTGCCACGCCATTCCCCGCTACAGAGGATAATGGTACACAGACGGATTGGCCTTCGGCAACTACTCCTGTGACCAGTGACGATAGCACCAAAGGTAGCATCGCCGACATAAGTTCCTGTGGGTCTTCGGATCACAGCATATCAAGACCTTCTGTTCAGACATCTCATCCGCAAAGACAGCCCCTCACTGGTGTGTTATCAACGCCACCCGTGTCACCCATGTTAATCGATCCCAATCAGTCATCCAGTTGGAAAAGCGAAAGTAAGTTTGAGTATATACGTCAGAATAGTCTCGGATCCTTGGTACACCCTCCCAACAGTCTCAGTATCGTATTTCAGTATGACGATGGACAGTTAGAACTCTACGCCGATACTCCAGAGGAAAAACGCAAGTGGTTGCGAAGTTTACGTAATGTAGTGGGTCGAGTACCTCGGGTTCCTATTTGGTTTGTACGTTTACTCACGGTGGATCAGCATCGTTCGAATCAGGTATCTTCACCGCCACTAGAGAATCCTGGGCCTCGCCCCGCTGGCGCCGCGTACCGTATTCCACCATCCCCCAAGCCATCCCAGCCTAACAGCAGGATCTCCCGGCCAGTGCCAACGACAACGGACCCAAAACACCATTCAGAAATGGCTGTACCACCACGGCGGTCACAGGAATCTACCGGGCATAAAATACTGCCACGAGACTCCAATTCTACCTCAGCTCACCAAATGCCCTCAGCGTTATTCCAGGTCCGTCGACCGCGGTCCGCTTCCGGATCGCAACCCAAGTGGTTGGCCTCAGGCACCACAAAAAGTCATGGTGCTACCCAGCGCCAGGCCATTCCTACCTTTGCTGTATCCCATGCACACCAAAATGTACCTTAAAGGGACTGGACGAGGCAGAACGTTTGTGTACTTTATCAGAAATAAAAGATGAGAACCCATCCACTTTGTAGGTAACTTAAAAAGCCATCAGCGTGACCCTTTCCTATTACATGTGCACTTCTGTGCTATATATTTTTATTCAAGTCATTATTTTGAAATTGTAAAGAGGTGACTGAAAAAATGACTACCCACTCTGGAATAGATTGAGTATTCCGTCTTGGAAACTCCGAAACTTGCTCCACCTGTTTTATATTAGCATCTTTACAATCTATATTTCATTCTTCAGTCAATATGGGTGGTTTTTTCCGTTTATATAATGTAATAGGATTCTGAACACTGGTGCAAGAAGGCACTCAACTAAAAACAATAGACCTACGAGTAGGTAGACAAATCTTAAAAGTAAACAAGCATGTGTTTTTACTCAGAAGAGATTCGAGTTTCCCTGACCTGATCTCCTTATATAACACATAAATGACATAACAAAATCATAACAAAATTTGTAGTGCACTTTGACATCAAAATGAGAACAATTGTCATGGATATAAATGTTCATCCATTGGCTCCATGTTGGGAGCACAAGACTGGGGGGGGGGCTTGTGAAGAGGTTACATCATCATCTGGGATGTCCTGGCTTGTGGCCATCAAATCAGCTTCACCATAAGGGAGCTGGTTGTCCTCGTTGGAAGATGTAGTCTCCAGCTCCTGTTCCAATAACAAAAAAAAATCCACCAGCTTTGAATGGGTCTCTCATGAAATCCTTTTGGTAGCTGGTACATTTTTGCTCCACATCACTACATACACCAAAAAAAATTGCCCACATGAGAGAAGAGGTTGCCCCCCAATGGAAGAGAAAACTTTGTCTTCCAAGATGAACATTGTTACATAGGGAGGTGCTTTACTACCCATGGGTTGCCCCATTCCTAAAGACTTCAGGCTGACCAATGATATAATCACTACAACTCCCTGTTTATTACTTTCTCCTGCCATGTTTCTCTTCCCCATCCCTCCACCTCAGCAGCAATGAAAAAAAAAAAGGTAATATAAAGATATGAGATATCCACTGTCCCTTCTTCGTACCTATTTCTCATATGGTTTATCTGAACAGTGTCATTATTTTCTTGTATTTGTTGCAGCTCTTCTACACTCAGTTATCATGCAGTTCGGTCAATTAACACTGTTTGTGTCTACAACTGTGGCTCTGTTTTTCGCATTGGTGCATGAAGTAGGCCACACTGGTTTCTCTAACAGTTCCTTGGGCATGACAAAATTTCAACTGCAAGCTGGGCTACCCCCTGCTCGCCCAAGTCCCCTGGTTCCCCTATTCAAGTGAATAATGACTATTACTGATAGTACTATGGTCTGGTATAGTGAACAGTTTGGACATGAGGAACATTACGCATGGCCTGATGATTTTGTCTCTCCTGCACCGTCATCAGTGAGTAACCCTCCCCACATGGTGGGTCAACCTTCAAAGGATTCGAGTGCACTACAGTGGTTGTGGGGTGGCTGTTCTATTTCATAGAACATGTCAGCATATCCAATGTTATAAAAACAAGTACTGGTTCACTGGTTTATTCAGAAAATCACGTCATAATGGATTCTAAATGAACAAGAACTAAACTAAGGTTCCTTGAATGCCAATGGTTCACAGTTATATCTGTCAGGGTTCTAGGTTTCAGATGTCATCATATCTT
>JAOPJG010000335.1:0-27818 GCA_027478255.1 Dispira simplex | reverse complement strand
GGACGAGCTTGGACTCCAACTACTTAAAGCACCACCCTACTCTCCTGACCTTGCACCATGTGACTTTTGGTTGTTCCCGCACATCAAGAAAAAGCTGGAAAGTAGAGTGTTTGACAATGATGATAAGATTATAGGGGTATATCATGAAATCCTTGGTTCCCTCCAACGATGTGATTTTCACAGATGTTTTGGTGAGTGGTTTAAGAGAGTGCGCACAGTACTTGACAATGATGGTAATTATTATTAATAGATTGTGGCTCTTATATGAGTATTACAGAAATTATATAAGAACTAATAAATTACTAATACATATTGTTTGATGCTTCTGCCGTTTTTTATTCCTTGCTGTGTATGCTCTCCGTTTATCAACACAAAACCACTTGTGCATGGTATCACAAACCGTGTTTTCATCACAACACAAATATGTTGACTACCCACTGCAAACTTAATACCGTTGACTGGGTAAAAATTAATATATTTTTCTTTCATTTCAACTAGTCAGAAGAGTATTGGTACACGAATAAAAAAATGATCTGAATCACTGGGTGTGAAGAGATTCCAACGTATAACTTTCAGAACCCACTGGACGGGAAGAGGTACGAGTGGGCAACATGGCCGTGTAGGAAGTATGCTTTTTCGATCGCCACAGAGGCAACCAAAATGTAAAACTGCGACGAATGTTGTATACCAACCAGGCCAAGGGTCGACGGGGTGAAGGAGGTACAGGTTGATGCCAAGGATTACCGTAACGGGTAGAATGTTGACGCTGCTGTTCGTCTAGAAACTCGACCGTGGTCTTGCTAAGCCGCCAAAGTCGAATATGGAATACGAGAATCTGGAAAGTAACCGAAAGAGCCGCCCAGTTTAAAAAGGTGAAGATACCCACCAGCACGTCTGCGAATATGACGGTGGGATGGTCGGCTGGGGGGTGGCTAGTGTCGAGATTGAAAATATCGGCCACAGTCCGGATATAAAGCTCCTTTTGTCCGAAAAAAAGGTACACGATATAGAAAGAATTGGCTAGATAACCCGTAGAGGTGATCACTGCACCGATCAAGAATAACGTAAACGAAGTGTAATTGCGGGTTCCGATGCAAGTATTGAGCCATTTGCAATGGTGGTCGAATCCAGCGACACATCGGTTACACCGTTTGCAGTGACGGGTCATAAATTCGGTCTTGACTTGACATATTCCGCATTCCCCAGTAGTGAGATTATTTACAAGTATCCCCGGAACCATTTGGTAGGTAAGATTGCGGGGCATTTGGGCCGCCGTCACTACGGGGTCGGTCGGATCCAGCCAACTGGTTAACAGGTTAAATACCCCCGTGGCCAGACTAATAGTGATCCCCACGACGTATGTGATAATAAAGGTGGTAGAGGAGGTGATGAAACGGCCCTGGAAAAGAAATTCGGCAAAGAATACCACCACACATAAAGACCATTGGACAAAAAGATAGGGATGAAAAGGAGGATGAAACCCATGTTTACGATACCATCGGATATCCGAGGCCACCGGTTGATCCCAAAAAAAAGTGTGCAGGGCGCTCTTTCTACTAGGGTCAAAATGTACATTGGTATTACCACCCGCCAGGGTCCCAGAAATAGGGGAGTCATCTGGCCCTGTTGACACTGTGGTCACGTGAATAGAGGAATCTTGTGAAGATTGTTGCATGGGGAGGGGAGGAGCGTTACTTGATGAAAATAGTGCCAGGCCTTCCAAAAGGGATATATTTTCCTCTCTTTTGGGTTGGCTAGTCGACTGGCGGTAGGAATGTGTAAAGGACGGACTGTGTTCGGGCCAATTTTCCCGGACCATTTGGTGGGGTGTTATCCCCAGTACACGTAGAGCCTTACTCGGATAGGTACGGCGCCGAAGGCGAGGAGAGGTTTCCGAATTACTAGGGGACTCGTCGTCGTTGGAATCGGACTGTTCGTCGACTGCGAGATAAGTAGAATGTTGAGAAGAATCTTCCAGCGTAAAATCCCACAAGGTCACTGTGGAGGGCTTTCTCAGGAGCAGCCGTTGTGAGGGCCAGTCCATGGGCTTGTGAAGAATTGCGGAACTGCCGCTATGACTTTAGCTCCCTTTGATTGGGCAAAAGATGTATTGTACCAGAAATAATAGATGTGACTATGGCTAGGGTCCTTGTCACAGTGACTAGAGATGGGGATGGGAGGGGGTGGTATACTGGGCTAGTTAATTCAAAGGTGTAAATGTTTATACATGGTGACACGGATGAGGAACAAAAGAGTACATTTACTTATAGAGAGTTTTTACGAACTGATACGGATAAAACTAAGGAGAACACCTCTACCCAATACGTGAGTGTATAATAAATAAAAAAAAGGAGCAACAAAAACGAATTTTGTTAACTGACGTGTATGGCTCCTGTGTGAACCATGGAAGGTTATGAGTAGTTTGTTGTGGTTTTGGTAGTGAGAAACAAGTCAGCAGTTTGTCAAACTTTTGACATACTCAATACAATGCTTCAACATAGTTTGGGTAAAAGGACAATATTCACTGTGACTAGAAATGATTTTCGGGAAACAACTGAAAGAAATTTACCAACAACGAATTCGTTCCGTCTGGCTGTAGCGCCAATAAATTTGAGGGAGGGGAGGGATCATCACTTGGGAGATAAGGTGAAAAGTTGGTCTACTTTACATTTACACGGTGGAAGCGTTTCCCAAAAATTAGCCCAGTATAGAGGACGGCATTCTCGCTCCAATCAAGGATATTCCCCCCCGGGGTCTTGTAGCGTTATCACATATCTAATTCCGAATTTTTTTATCATCCAAATTATTAGTGAAAATAAAAACGATTTATGAGCTGATTAACCACATATAGATGATTCGCTAAAGCAATTTGTATAAAAAAAAGAGGCTGCAAACGTAAACCTTTCCTTATTGTAATCCAATAACGGGTGGATATATCAAGAAATGTCACACTTTGCAACAAACGTGGAGTCGAATGGAAAAACATGGATACTTTGGAAACCTAGATAGGAAAAAAAAACGGTAAATGGTACTATAAGACAACACTTGATTTCATAGCAAGAGATTACAAGGCCGGTTCAACTCACACATTGTCTGAACGATGCATGAATCCGGGAGCCGTCATGTTAGGTTTAATAGGGAAACCACCTTCCCAGGAGATCTTTTGGCCAAAGGAATAATATTCCTGGGCCGGTAAATTCTTGAAACTGGCTTTGATGGTGTCCCCGACCTTGGCCTTTTTCTCATAATTTTCAGCCATTAGACACGAAGGCTCGAACTGATCTCCACGATAGGCATAATTAAACGAACGGTGTTCGAATCCCTCGACACGACCCTGGTCGGGTTTGTCTGAGTGAATGTGACGCATGTTGTTGACGTGCTTGTGTTCATAAGAACGCATGGTACCTCTTTTGGCGTCCTCCACGTGTTCACTCTGGTGGTAAAAGTGCGCCTTGTCGGAAAAATGGGTCTTTTTACCGTCCTTGCCCAGCTCGTGCCCTTCTTCTTGCCGGTCAAGTGACAAGTGATCAAAGGCCCGTTGAAAACCGGAGGTGGGATTATGGATATGGTCGCTCGCCTGCAGATGACGTAGATGGCGGTCCAGATGTTTGGAACCATCGGCTTCTTGTTCGACGTGTTCGTTGTACAGATTGTGGCTGTAATGCTTATTCTTGTGTTCGTCTTCCCACGCCTTGCGGGTTTCATTGTATGTGCCTTGACCTTCAACGGGTTTGGCGACCACGCTAATGTTGGCTGGTCCTCCAGAGGATTTACCATGCTTCCAAGCGGGGAAATCCGGACGTTGGTGAGGATATTCATGAGGCAGGTTATCATGACCAAAATGTGCCTTTATGATATCTTCACTCTTCTTCTTGGCGTCCCCATTTCCGTTTCCGTTCTTTTGTGTACCGCCGGAAGAAGGAGGGGGGGTTTTCTTGGGAGTCGGGGGTGACGGGGAGGCGGGACGAGAAATCGGGGGGAACAAAGCCAGGATCGCCTTAATGGTGGCTGCAGTATACACGTCTTCGACCTTTTCCTTTTTGGGAAGCTGATGGGAGATGTTGTGGATAAACCGAAAGCCTTCATATACGGTCGGTCGGGTGAGTTTGTCCTGGAAACGGTCCACCACAGCAACACCGAAACGACCCTGCACTCCGGTGGGATGGTTACTACGTTTGAGAACTCGCTCTTTACATTCCTTGGTAGAAATATCGAAAAACAACGCGTCCGCGGCTACTCCCAAATGTTCTCCCAAATTCACCCACGGTTTACGCTGTGACTCATCGAAATTGCAACGGTCAATCACCACATTTTTGCCCTGTTTCAGGCTAGCGAGGGCCTTGGCTTCGCACACGGAATATGTACCCTCGTCTTCTTGACTGACACGTACCCAACCCTAGATTGGGTCCAAGGGAAACAGGACAATAAAATTTATTAGCACCAGGCAATATATCCACGACACGTGAATGGATAGGTTGGCAATGTGTGCTTCTTTTGTCAACCATGGGACCACAAGGGTGGGGCAAGTATCGTATACACATTAATTGGGACAAACACTGTTCGGCTTACCTTTATATGGGTGCAGAGATGGTGGGCAAAGGCGGTTTTCCCACTTCCGGGTAAACCAACCAACACAAACAATTGCGGCATGGTTACCAAACGAGAGAGAGGGGGGAGGGTTACAATAAACGGTACTAGCGCTTGAAAACTGCCAAAAAATGGAAAAAAAAAGTTACACTATTTAGAATGATAGACCACCAGTACAACTATGTAAAGACTTGTCTATCACTTGGATAAAGTGACAATAAGAGAATTATATTAATAACGGCGGACGAAAAAAAAAAGACCAACTCAACAGTCAACTCCGACCAAGGGGTATTAATATAGGTTGAGAACTAACAATCAGCCCGGTACAAGGTTTTACGATTCTTTACTTAACCTATTAGTGAAGTCCTGAAAAGGTGAAGGAAAACCAATTTGCGGAGGCGGGGTTTGCCGCCATGAACCCATAACAAACCGTGAATTATTTGGAGTTGATCCTCGTGTCCGCGTTTGGACCAATCATCGTCCGGAATTTATCAGGTACGCGTTGACGCGCTGCCGTGGCACTCTTTACTCCCCTTTTCGACGCGCCTCTCGTCTACGGGGTGCTGGCCCTGAAAGGCGGAGTGAAAAATAATCCAGGCCGATCTATCTATTTGCGTAAGTGGAATAAAATAAGAAGGTGTTAGATCACAGGTTTATAATCACTCGGCAACTTACTCTTCCTTTTCATTACTATTTTCGTTTATAACAAAGTCAACCTCTCCCCCCCCCCCCAAAGAAAGGGCCTTGGGAAATAACTGTGGGGTACAAACGGTACTCTACACGTGACCATGACCATCAAGTCGATCCTGCCAAGGCTCAGTAGGATCCACCAGAGTTGTGAGCATCCTGGGGTGGAATTACTCTGAACAGATTGCTTTATATTCCATTCCACATATTATTTTTACGAATATACGTTCATTTCTACAATTATTGACGTCGCCTTGTCTAGTTGGATTCCTTTTTTTTCATTATCAAGGCTTTTACGTACCGCCATGGCTTCCGATGAAGAAGAAAAGGAACTCTACTCCAGTTGGGCGCTGTTCCTACTGGTCAGTCTCACTATCTGTTCACTATTGCTGAGCTACTTTTTGCAACGACGTCAAATCCAGGTGATTCACGAGTCCGTGGTATCCATGGTAGCCGGTATGGTGGTGGGACTGGCTATCCGTGGGGCCAATCTGTACCACATTCGGGACATGGTGACGTTTGACCACACCTATTTCTTCAACCTGCTGCTTCCCCCTATTATCCTCAACTGTGGGTACTCTCTCAACAAGCAACACTTTTTCCGGTCGGCGGTGCCCATCTTTGCCTTTGCCTTTGTGGGTACCTTTATCAGCGCCATGGTGATTGGGCTGTTGACCTATGTGTACTCGGCCACGGGACTGGAGGGTGTATCGCTAGGTTTTCTCGAGTGTTTGATGGTGGGCGCGATACTGTCCTCGACGGACCCGGTAACGGTCCTGGCCATCTTCAACCAGCTCAAGGTGGATACCAAACTCTACACTATTATTTTCGGGGAAAGTATGCTCAACGACGCCGTGTCGATTGTCCTGTATGAGGCATACAAACGCTTCCGGGGTCACACCCTACACATCAGCAACCTGTTCCACTTGGTGGGACTATTTTTGCTGGTATTCACTGTATCCCTGGTGATTGGTATGTTGTGCGGGGCCCTGTGCGCCCTGATTCTTAAACTGACCCAGGTCTACCGTTATCGCCATTTAGAAATTTGCGTCATTACCATGGTGGCCTACAATACCTACTTTGTGTCCAACGCTCTACAAATGTCGGGGATCGTGTCGCTCTTGTTCTGCGGTATTTCCATCAAACATTACGCCTACGATAACATGTCACCGGGTACCCAACACACTCTGCATGACATGTTTCACGTTCTAGCTCAGTTGTCGGAGAACTTTATCTTTATTTACTTGGGTATTACCTTGTTTACCAATCTCGAGGCCATTTATAAGCCCGTGTTTATCATTTACATGATTCTGATCATTCTTATTTCCCGCTTCCTAGCCGTATTCCCCCTATCCCGACTGCTAAATTATGTCACCACTCACGTACTGGGTCGTCCGGAAAAGTGTGTGAGTTACGAGCATCAATCTATGCTCTTTTGGGCGGGGCTGCGCGGAGCGGTAGCCTTTGCTCTGGCAGGGGACATGCCCGGTCATGGGGGTCACGTCACCCGCGCTATGGTACTGGTGGTAGTGGTCTTTAGCGTGGTGGTGTTTGGCGGTTCCACGCCCACCGTGATCCGTTTACTAAATATCCCTACGGGGGTTTTGGATGCTCCCCACCCTTCCTCCGTGGCTCTCCTTCCCGAAGAAGGGCAGTGGGGTCGTATGAGTATTGATGACGACGCCAGCGAAGGTTGGGGCACGTACCACACGGCTCATTCACCTACACCACCTGCCGATGACGGACCAGCGGTTTCCCTGACCACAATGGATAGTGCTCCCGGAATCCGCACGCGGCTCACTGGGATAAATGGAGAGGAGGCCACGGCACTGTCGGATAGCAGTGGAGTAACGTCTAAATCGACAAACTCTCCGGGACAAGTCACGAGTGCCGTAGTGACTATCGACTCTTCCTCGCATCCCGCTTCGAGTCACTCACTACCTTTGTTGGCCAGGTCGCTGAGCAACCACGATCCCGGGGAATGGATCCAGGCGATGGACTCTAAATTTATCAAACCTCTACTCACACGTGCACCACCGTCTGCCTCCATGTCTTCTCCATCACACCCTTATCTGCAACAAGATGTGGCTACGGTGTCAACCCGTAGTGCACCGAATTATCCGTCATCCCAGCATCCCAGGCAGTCGTTGCCCTCTGATACATCTGGTCAAGATTCCTAGGGCTGACTTGTTTTTTTTTGTGCAGGGAGTTGTTTACTTTCTTACTAACGATATTGGTTTTTCTTTGGACTTGCGTTTGACACGACTCTACTCTGTACTATAATTTAAACCTATCTTTTATGAAATTATTTTTTTTTTGCTAGTTGAAATAAAAGGGGTGAGATGAAAAATGATGTGTTTATCAAATGTATGGGTACTTTTTTTTCGAGATCTATATAACACTGGCGGAATTTTCGTTGCCGAAACAAGTTATGCCCTTTGCGTAGGTGAAAAAAAACGTACAAATTACAACGCTTGAAACCAGCAAAGGATAGCAGAACTTGTGTAGTCGAAAAAAAAAATCACCCCTATGTTTTGGGTTTCATGGTTTTTTATTGGTGTGTATTTTTGGTCAGTATACACACATACTCTGCCTTGTTTTTTTTTTTTTGGATGTGTTTACATTTTTGAAAAAAAAAACAGAGACCAGGTTGAAACGGAGCTTTTATTCGCCGTACACCACATTATATCTTTATTATTGTTGTTAAGCCCGTTGTAAAAATACCAACATTTCTTTTGCTTTTATTACACTCTTATTCCGTTATTGACGAAATACTATCCTCGTGGTAATATCATGGACCCCTACGACTTTGTACCCACTTTGGAAAGTGCGGTCATTAACCGCATTTTACGCCCATTACGTACCAAATGGCAGGCCATTGAACAAACTGTACGTACAACACCGTCAGCCTTTGTTTCCACTTCCAAATCCTCACCATTATCCCTAGATTTTGCCACCCGACCACAGCCATTACATACTATTAAGTACCCTAGCAGGACTTACATGCAAACCTTTCGGAGTCGTAAACGAACCCTGGCGTCTACCGACGCTACTGCCAAACCTGTCAAACGAACTCGTAGTTCACTGGAACCCATTAGGGAGTCTACTAGACGTCCCAGCCAACGACATAGCTTGGACGCGGTACCTTTCACGTTTCCGACGGAAAACCCCATGGATACATGTACACAAGTGCTCACATCAAGGAGATCATGGTGTGAGTGGATGGAGCCCAACCCGTTTGATGACTCCAACAAAACTTTTTGGAAACGCACGCCATCGGGTCTCGATTGTTCGGATTCCGAATGGGAATACGATTCCGACTCTTCTCTTGACCCTGACCATCCAGTGGGGCCCACTAAAAGGGCGCCGATTCCCCCAAGTGATCCCAGTCCCGGTTTGGCTCTACCTTCTCCGGTGAGACGACACTGTCTTTCCCTGCGTATGGGGATTCAAGACGCAGTGCGACGGCTCTGGCAAGGCCACCACCGGACGTGGATTCCCCCCTGGGTCAATCCGGGCACTACGGCCATAACCCAGCCCGCCTCCGTTGATGTGCGTAACCACCGAGTACCTGTTTCGCGGGTATTACCATTGGGTACTTTGGCTGCGTTCGCTGTGGGTCACTCTACCGCTCGGTCCAAGGTTGATGCGTTTGACGAATTTGGTCGGGTGATGGCCCAAGTCCCATCCCACTGGCGACGATATGTACTTCTCCAATACACCGCCAGCGCCACGGTGGAACAATTCGAAACGCTTCCGGTCACTTTGCGTCAGTCGTTGGCCTCCCTAGTCAAAGTATATAGTGACTTGGGAGCACCTGGGCAGGCGTACTATATTCTCGAGACACTTTCTTCCACTTTTCCCCCCGTGACCCTTTATCAGTGGCAGCAATTATACAGCCAAGCGGAGCGAATCGGAGCTAGTGACCGTTGGGTCCAGTTCATGACCACCGCGGTGCATGGTCCAGGGGATTTCTCTCGCACGGAATCACTCAGACCGGCAGCCCTTGCCTTTGCCTACTGGCTCCTACAATTCGCAGAGGAAGTCTATTCTGCGGCGTGCGCCACAGTTGCTTTACCCGATTGGCCATTTGCTTCAGAGTCGGCCAGGGGCAACGCGCCAGCTGGTCATCTGTTTCCTCTGCTACCCTCGCCCGCTTTGTCCCTTGATGATCTTCCCGCAGAGCATCGACGCCCGTTGTCCCTAAAATATCGAATCCATGCGTTAATTTTACTGTGGGCCTTGGATAAATTCAACACGCCAGGTGACAATTCTTCCGTCGTGGATCGTGACCAGCAAGTGTTGGACGGCACCACGCTGCACGCTTTGTTTGATCACGCATATGGTACTCTAGCTCGTACGCTCGGGATGACGTCAAGTAATTCTTTGGTGGACTCTGCCGCCGTACTTCCGGATGACTGTCGCCGTCTCCCTAGTGGCCTAACCATGCTCGATGTATTATCCCATCCCTTTGCTCGCTCTTCTTTGGAAACTCTTCGGGGTACCGATGCGATATCGTTGGTTACAGTACATCCTATAGTTACCAATTTACTGTACCAATTTCTTTTCTACTTGGCGGTCTGCACCTTCTACGGTAAAGATTCTTCTATCAAGCCACGCACGGACCATGTTCAGTCGCAGCTGGCTTCTTCCATTGTAGCGGAGTACCATAAAACCATCGCTCGATGGTTGGTCAAGTATAATGAACACACTCTCCACACACTAGTAACTTTTCTTGCCCCCGCCGAAGCCATTCCCACCCAACTCCACCAATTGGTATTTTGGGCGGGATTGGCCCAACGATTAGGATTTCCTCGGTTGGCGACGTGTATACTGACATGGTGCATCGGCCAAATGGCCCTTTATACCGCTTCGTTAATTTCGCCCCCTTGCTTGGGCACTCAGCCTTTTGACCCTTTTCCAGTAGTCAAGCGGGGACAGCTACAATGTTCGTGGGATGTGCCCGCTCAAGTTGACACTTGGATTCTGGCCTGGTGGGTCCAGCTCTCGGAAGAAACAGTCCATTCTGATCAATCAAACCCCACAGTTTCCTGGAAAACTCTGGCGAATTGGTCCCAATGGTTGGCCAAGCAACCCGACACCGCCTCTCCGCCCACGAGATACTGGCGTTTCCAGGATAGCTTGAATGAATGGGTATTGTGTTCCCCTCAACGCCAACCCACCGTGGCTCCACAGCGTGCTTCACCGTTAAGACAGCGTCGACTTTCGTTTGTGGCGTTTAGTCCGGATCCTTTGGCTGTATCCAACCGAATCCAAAGTTCTGGCTCACCACCACAATCCCCTCTTTCTGTCCGTCAAACTAGTCATGTTCTGGGGGATATAAGCCCACTCTGTACCCATGCAATTGGGCCACGCCATAGTAATTCCCTTTCAAACGCAGGATTGTCCACTTTTCCTCGCCAGAGCTTTCGCTCTCGACTTGCTTCTGCACGCGCGCTAGTTGACCAGTGAATGAGTGCTTCTCACTGGTGTATAGTAGGGATATTCTGGCGCACTGTCGGCCATACTATACGGGAGGACACTCCTTGCTGCATGAGACCCGTTTTTAGACTGTTTAATTTTTTTTTCAATGTATATAAATATAGCTTTTACTCGTATTTCTTGTGCATATAGTGATTGGTTGTTACTATAAAAGCTGTATGTATAGCTTGGTCAGATTGGTGATAAAAAAAAAGGAAAGGTGAGGTAATATACGCGTTTATGTTCTCGTTACTTTGGAGTGAAACGGTGGTTGTTTATTGTCTATTATATTTTTTTTATCGTTGTATTATAGTAGAGCTTGCGGAATTCCCAAGTGTCCAAGTGAGGGTTCCTTTGTGTTGATATTGATTCAATAAGTGTACCAAATCCGAGTTCATGAAAAACACACAACCTGCGGTATATTATTGACAAAGTGCCACCTAAAATGGGTCTTGCCAAGCCAAAGTCATATAACATAGGCCCAGACGACATGGTAAGTAAAACGACGAGGTATACCCGAGGTTACACCAAATAATGGGCTACATGCATTAAATTACAAGTTTTCGGAGGGAGGGGGGGGGAGCAATGGGAATGGGCTTAAAATGTGGTACTCCCTTTTTTTTTGGTGTCACCAGGATTTCATTCATGTTACGTATTGTCTTGCAAAGATAAAATAATGAAAAAGCCGCCAAAGGGAATACCTAGATTATAGTACACTTTGTTGTGAAGTAGTTGGATATAGGGTTAACGTGACTAATATAGTATTCACCCGTTTACATATTTATACATGTATTGCTGATAAAATTTGGTCATGTCATACCTTTTTTTTTTCTTTTACATAGCTGCGGTTGAAGCAAATCTTGGGGTTAACTACAGCCCGGGCTACTCAACTCGTTGTGCATCCCACGATGCCTCACCTGGTTGCATATCCCGCGGGATGTACCGTTGTCCTGTACGACTATGTAGCTGGCCGTCAGTTGAGGTTCCTGTGCGGGGATCTCACCCGAGACGGACCACTTCGAACTGTGGGCTTGACAAGTTTACCGGGTTCTCCGTCACCTAGTCAGCCTTCATCTTTTGCTTCGCCAATAGGTTCCCTGGGAGGCCTCGGTCCCGTGGATCATTCCCAGTTTTTTACGGATGCCCAGTCTCCTACTCCACCGCGACCTACCGTGCCTAAACCTGTGGCATGTCTGGCCTTTTCCACCGATGGGCAATATTTAGCAGTAGGGGAAACCGGACCCCGACCTCGGGTATTGGTATGGGATTGGCAACAACAGATTCTACTCGCTGAACTCGAGAGTCACCGATTCGGAGTGGTAGCAGTGCTGTTTTCTCCCGATAGTCGGTATTTGGTCACGGTAGGGAAACCTCACGACGGATTTTTACACGTGTGGGACTGGCCAAGGGAAATCCGGGTGGCCTCGAACCGTATCACCACGCGCGTGTGTAACATCGCATATGCCCCCGACGGTACCTTTTTCGTGACCGTCGGAGTGCGTCACGTTAAATTTTGGTATCTGCGACCCATTCCTGATTCAGACCGTGCGATCGAAACCATCGACGTATTGGAAGGCCGGGCGGGGTTGTTGGGACAGTGGCGCAACAGTACATTTGTGGGTGTGGCGGTACTAAACCAAATGATTTCACCCGAAATGTACCAAACTACCGTGCCGGTGCAACCCCAGCGTGTCAATGGTACAGACACTAGTGGCCAACCCACCACTCCACTGGTATTTGCACTGACCAGTTCCGGTATCCTGTGTCTGTTTAGTATGGCCCAACGCACTCTGCAAAAGTGGGTAGATACTAGGATTACCAAGGCATTGGCCCTAGACGTGAACGAAAAGTACGTAATCTGCGGAGGAAAAGGTGGACTAGTCCGGTTATTTGACCCCACGGACTTGTCTTACCGGGGTACATTGCCCCTTTTACATCCCTACCCAACACCTTCCCAGACTGGATTCTGGCGATCCAATGCTGAACACCAGGAGGAGTCACTCCCGTCAAAGTCGCCCTGCGACAATAGCACGAGTACAGTTTGTCCGGCCGGGGTGGTAGCGGCCCGATTATGTGCTTATAATGTACGGTGGTTACACCAAGGTCGCTACCATGTGGTTTGCGTGTACCAGGATCGGCGGTTGGTGGTATGGAACTTGGACCTGGATCTCACTGTGGCCCAAGACCGAGGCCCTATCCACCAGCTGGTTTTCCCATCGGGATCCCTAGGGGGCCTGGTATCACCACCGACCCATGTCGATGCATCCAACGATACTCTACTCACCTTTGGTGACGATGGCGTGGTGAAGTGGTGGCCCATGAGCGAAGCCGCCCTGGAGACCAGGATGGTGGCAAACACTCCCGCGGCAGTCATGTTGATGGCTAGTCTATCTTCACAGAACATGGAACTACAACCGGTTCTTCTGCCTGGAAAAGAGGAGGGACAGGGTTTAAGTGCTCTGTGTGTTAGCCCCGACGGCCGGTTTTTGGCGGTGGGAAACAAAGCAGGATGTGTTTGGCTGTACGATGTAGAGATTCAGACCTACATAATGAATTGCCAAGTACACAGCGCAGCTATTCTCACTATGGATTTCACCGTCTTGTCACCAACTGAACGTGTAGGGTCTATGGGAATGAACGAGTACCTGTTGGCCACGGCCGGGAGAGATCGGTTGATTCATATTTTCCACCTCTATCTAGAACAGGATCTACCGTCCCCCGTGGTGTCTCAAATCCCAGCTTCTGGTCATTATCGTTGCCAACACCTGCAAACCCTAGACGACCATTCCTCCTCAATTACCTGTGTGCGCTTTTTCGGCAAGGGATTGCGGGTGGTTAGCTGCGGTCTTGATAAGAGTGTCATGTTTCGTTGTCGAGCACGAGCTACTGGGAATCGCTTCCCACCGTTTACCCTTCAACAACAGTATTGCAACCGAAGTACGATTTCGGATCTGGCGTTGGATCCCACCCGGAATCTGGTGATCGCGGTGACGGTGGACCGTACCATTCTCGTATTCGACGCTACCCTGGGGAAATTAGCGCGTAGTTATCGACCAGAGTCCCGGGAAGGCGGATCACCACGTCCACCAGTGTCTGGGGGCGATAGCCGCGGTTCCCCACGACTCGTTACCAACAGTCCCACGCTACCCTTTGCCAAGACTATCCCCCTGCGTTCCAGTGAGACCGTACCACCACGACGACGGTCCTTGACACCGGGGGGATTGTTTCAAGGTAAACAACCTTCCCCTTCCTTGTTATCCCCGGCGACTGGAGCAGTGGATTATGGGTACACCGGCGTGGCCCTTTCCGCGCGCCATACATTAGCGGCGGTGGTTGGTAGTGACAAGGGTGTCCGCTTGTTGGATCGCACTACTAGTCAATGGAAACAAACCGTATACGGACCTTCGGAACCCATTACTGGTGTCACCTTTCTGGGCTCCACGGGGACCCATTTGGCCGTCAGTGCATCGGACGGATGCATCTATGTTTGGACAAGGTCCTCTGAGGTGGATATCACCAGTGGGGAATGCCTGGATTTCTCAGCAGAGGAAGTTAACCAGGACTATTCTAATGGGAGCTATGACGTTCCCATTCGGTGGGAACCCCCTCCGGCCGACGACTCGGGGTTATACCCAGTAGTGTCCCTCTCTGCCCCGTACGGACCACCGGCAAAACGGGCACTGCGTCGAGTGGTATCAGAAACCCGGGTCCTTACCCCTTCGTCTCCTCTGGCCCACAATGCCAGCATTCGTCCTCCGTTATCCGGCGACCAATACTCTGCTACCCCACAGAGTCGACGAACCCTTTCCAGTGATAATGAGACTGAAGGGACGGATTGGTCCGATCGGTCAACCTTGTCGGTCTCGGGAGGTCGGCCTGCGTCATCATCCCCAGTATTAGATGGTCCACGTACTCTTCGACGGTCATCCAGTAGCCTCTTGACCCAATTTCACCGAACCAGACTCGACTCATCAACGCTGCCAAACCCTCACGCTCTGGGTCGTGAACGGTTGGAGAAATCCGAGAATCCCAACGTGTTGGCATTATTACAGAGTGTCATTCCTACCTTGTATCAGGCACGTACGTGGCTTAACCAGTCCACCCCGTCGTCACTCTCACCAGATACTCGAGCAGCGCTACTAGAAACTTCACTTTCGCTTCAGACGGAGATTGCGGCACTTCATCACTGTCTAACGAACAGTGCAATGGATAATCCATCGACAGTGACCAACGTAACTAATACTTGTGAGTCGCCTTTATGGGGTCAGCATCTTGAGAAGTATTCGGACCAGTTGGTAGCCCTGGTTGCTACCAAACTACGTCTTTTGGAATGAGATGGGGGGAGCGTACTCGAGTTTCTACTTGCAGGTTTATATCACCGTAGTTTTCCTATTATCCAGTCCTCTCCTTGTATTCTTTTATTTTGCTTTTTTTTTTTAAAAAAAAATTACGGGTTGATGTTGTTTCTATTGTATTAATAAATCCAAACTAATCTCGTTACTTCTTTTTGATTATCTTTATCCCTATCTATAATCTATTTGTATGGTTATGTACGAACATGTCTAGCGCCAAACATTCGCATGTGCCTCCAACGGAATCTCACTCCTCTACCGCTTCTTCTTTACCTACACTTGGACAGCCTGTCCCCTCACCACCACCACCTTACTATACTCTTCCGGCGGCTTTGATGATACCCTTGTGTCCCAACCACGGACAACCTTACGCCCCATTGCATCCCAAAGATCTTGAACAGCCAATCCAACGACCTCCTGTCACTTTGGAATTGGTCCACGCCCTGGAAGGTTTTTACCGGGGGTTACCGACCAAGTCCAGTCAAGGTGGCCAGGACTTTTCTCCACCGGTGGTTGATCAGGACGGTTGGGAGTTTGATTATTTGGATTCATTTTACCAGACCCGTTCCACCTTACAACGGAGTCGTGGTCGTCGTTGCTCAGACTCTTCTACCGGTACGGAGACGGCGACTTCCTCTGAGTTTGATTCTGATGAGAGCACGAGTGACGGAATGAGCCGGACGGACGAATCCAACGTAAAGGCTACTCTACTCGGTGAGTCATCTAGTGCTACTATTTCGACCGCACGTCTGGACCGTATGATTTCCCAGGAAAACAAAGGTTTTCAGCTATTAAAAAAGATGGGTTGGTCCGGGGCGGGTCACGGTCTAGGAAAAAATAGTCGAGGTATTACGGAGCCCATCCCTTTAGCACCCACGACTGCCTTACCAGGAGACTCTAGTGCGACCAAAGGGCAATCGGTGAACGATGCGACGGAGGAGTGGGAAGTGGCAAAGACAGGCACGACGGATTTGGATAATCAAGTGGAACAGTATCGACAACAACAGAGCCACCATTACCATCAGCAGCAAACCCATCCATCCTCAAAGGGACTTTCTATTGGTAAACAGCCTTGGAATTCGTCATGATAAGTAAATTAATGATGATTTTGTAAACAAGGAAAAGAAAAGCATCCATGTATTATATAAACCAGTGTCTGGCGTTTTTTTATTGCGGTATTGTTCAAAATGGGTGCGAGTTTATAATTCTTTTATTTTTTTTATTGGTGATTTTAAAACAATGTGTACCCTATCGGTGCCTAGAGTGGAAGACAAAGGATCCCTGAAATAGATTAATAACTGTAATGTATCAGAGTGAAGATTTTCGTTTGTTAACGTTAATGGTCGTGAAGAAATGACGTTGCGCTGTATTAAGTCTTTAACCATCATTGATACTACGTTAGTGTGGAATAAAAACAGTATAATTTTACTAACCGAATTACTTGATATGATCCCCCAGGCCAAGTACGTCAATATTTAGATAACCAAGTGCATCCTGGTGGCGTTTACTTTAATTATTTCTATAGTGGCCGCCAAGTCGATGGCTAATTTAATCTATTCAGGCTATTGTTTTTTCATGGTTTATTTCGTATGAAACCCTGTTTCAATTTGGTATGTTCCCGACCCTACTGTGAGCTGTAGCTGCTACTGTCCTAGTTGTCTTGGGGGGGGGTTTTCTTCAGGTTTGACTTTACCCTTTACTTGCTGAACACCTCTGTTGTTCTTTACATTGCCCAATATTTACCATCTCGTATACCAAGTTTCCATTCTCCTAGGTATCTTGTTTTGTAGTGTCCGTAATTGTTTTTTTTTACCTCATTGTTGTGCTATACCCCGTTCTAAAATACTTTTACCCTTTTCCACATGGACTCGCACATTGCACAAATATTTACAGAGTCTACTTCCCCGCCAGTGACCGACTTTTGGGCTCCGTGGCTCTTGTCATTGGCCGCATGTCTTAGCTGTGTCGTAGGTGGTAAGTTACCTTTTGCGTATTGTTCTTTTTTATGAGGGAATTGAATTCCCAAGTTGACCTTTTACTAACCCTCACTTATTTTGACCCCTGGCGTTCGCGGGAGACACAGCGGCCATTGTCGTTGTTGACCCCATTTTGCATTGGATCGGTTTTAAACGCACCAATGTCTTGAATTCCCAACGCTTTATTTCGGGAGTGTTGGCATTTGGGGCCGGAGTCATGGTAAGTTGTTTCCTCTCTCCCTTCATTATGTGATGATTAAAGCGACCAAAACCCTGGTGGTTGTTAACCTTCAAGGTCCATACTGTTGGTCAACAGTAAAGTTACTTGAAACACTCCCCTTCCCACTCATCAAAAAAAAAATGTAGTGATGCTAACTTTTGTTTATCATTTTATTCATATTGTCAACCCCTCCATCACCCACGACGATTTTAACAACAATAACATGGTACATAAAACATCAACAATATGCTGTAATTCCCCTCTCTAAATTTCACCATGTTGTATCAGCTGGCGACTAGTGTGTTAACCATGCTACCCAGTGCCAAACATCATCTACGGTCCACCCAAGGCATTCTAGGACAGTATCCCACGATAGCCGTAATCGGTCTTGCTTTGGCTGGCGTGCTTTTCACTGTGATACTAGGAAAATTAGCCGCGACGTTTTCCCCACAGGCGGTATCCTGCGGAGACGGGGGTCACCATGGTCACCTAGGTCATCGTATTCATGACCCTGACTCTGGGAACGAACACAGTCACACCGTCTTGGTTACCCCTTCTATCCACAAGGCCGTACCTATTCTAACCACGGAAGGTAGTCCAAGTTGGCATCAAGAACAAAGCAGGGCAATATCTGCTTCCGATGCAGTGACCAGCGGTACGAGCGAAGGTCAGAGGTTATTATCCCCGCGCTCACTGACCACGTCCCCCAGCTGTACAGCCTTGACACCGTGTGATAATTGTTCTGAGGAACCATTACAAAAACCTTTGGGTTTATCCACACTGAGCCGACGTTTTTTCGTTATCGCCCTACAGACAGGCGTAGCGGTAGCTATTCACAAATTTCCAGAAGGCCTGGTTACCTTTGTGGGACGGGTGGCCTCCCCTACTCTGGGTTGGAGCGTGTTTCTCGCCCTTGCTATACATAATTTTCCCGAGGGTATGACACTCGCCATCCCATTTTACGTTTTGACAGGTTCCCGTTTCAAGGCCTTTGCCATTTCTGCGGGAATCACCGGTCTTGTTCAGCCACTGGGTGTCGTTCTGGGCTATCTGCTGGTAAGGTTCGGTTCACCCCATTTACCACCCGGACGAGATCAGAAGCACCCGTCCGAGGTAGGGTTGGACTTTATATTTGGTGCGGTATTGAGCATAGTGGGTGGAATGATGGTGTATATTGCACTAGGGGGTGCATTACCTCTGGCAAGCACGTTTGCCCATTCGTCTCCGCTCGACCTGGTGCACCAAATGGCCCCACCCTCTGAAACACTTGCCGTAGAGTATGGTACGGTAACCACCACTCCAACCTTGGAATCAGGATTTGGAACATACCCTATACACTCTAGAGCTTCGAGTTCAAGGTGGGATCAAATCAGACATGGCCTGCGTCAATCCAGTGTGGTAGCAACTTCTTGCGTTAGTGGGATACTCTTGGTGGTATGCTACCAATTCTTCATGGCCTAGTTCTAAAACAGGGACTTTGTACATTAGCTACTGTTGTAATCAATTGACTTTCTTTTTTTCTTTCTCTGGCGCTACATTATGTAATCATACAGGCGGCCGAGTAGAATGATGGATGAAATTATTGGAATTCGGTGCCAACCATCTCCTTTCTCGATTATCTGATCAAGTTCACTGTTTATTTTATATTACGCTATCTTCACCTCACTACATCGAATGTTTAATATACGTGTACCTTTCTTTTTTTCGTTAAAAATCGTATAAAACTCCACCTTATATGTCAAGAAATAAGTATATCCGACAAGCCCTTTCCCATGAGAATCCATATATGACCCGATGAGAACATTTTTTTTTAAAAAAAGGTCAACATAAGGTGTTTGCAAATCATTCTTTCTATTATTAGCAAGGGGAGATGATAATACGACTCTTGACTCTGTCACACTACGCTTTATGGAGCACATTGCGCCAATGCTTGGCGATTCTCATGATGGTATCTACTCGGGGTTCGTCAGGGGAGGCAGGTGATGCAATAGCGGGATGGTTGTTGAGGAGAGTTTCCCCCGTTTGCCAAAGGTATTTGAATTCGGCGAGGCAGGCCATGGGCACCGTTGAAGTGTGAACATAATGCGGCACAGGAGTGGAGGATTTGGGCGAGTCGGCGAGCGAACAGGTTCGAAGTTTTTGAACCGCTTCGAATGCGTCGGCCACTTGTTCGGCCCGTTCGACGATACTCTTTGGGACACCAACCATACTGGCTACGTTCATTCCGTAACTCTTGGGACAGACACCCTCGACCAACTTGTACAAAAAGGTGACATCACCTTGCTCGTTATCCACCCGACAGTCCATGTGACGCAGAGCAATTTCCGGGTGTTCCCGCAATTCTTGGGTCAGTGCATGGTAATGGGTGGAAAAAAGTCCCAGGCATCCCGTGCGAGTGGCCAAATGGTGCAGCACGGCCAACGCCACTGCGTAACCGTCAAACGTGCTGGTACCTCGACCCAGTTCATCCAGAATGACCAAGGAGTGGGATGTGGCCTCCTGGAGGATTTTGGATGTTTCGCTTAGTTCCACCATAAAGGTACTCTGACCACGTAAGATGTCGTCGTGAGCCCCGATACGGGTGAAAATACGATCGACAGGTGATAAGCGGCAGTGACGGGCCGGTACGTAACATCCCAATTGGGCCAGGATGACCGCTAAACAGGTTTGGCGTAACAGGGTACTTTTACCACCGGCGTTAGGCCCCGTGAGGAGGATAAGGTTGGGCGAATCACCCCCTAGCAAAGTGTCATTGGGAATAAAACTCGAACCCAGTCCGGGGGCCGCGGCCACGCACGGATGACGAAGTTCCCCAATATCCAACACCGCCCGGCCGCCTTGGGGATTCACGACGAACTCCGGCCGGCACACGGGTTCCCCAAAGCTCTGGGCGCTGTAGGCTAGGCTTAACAAACAATCCAATTCGGCCACCACCATGACGGCGCTCAACCAGGTACGGTAGTGTTCGTCGAACCTCTGATACATACGACGTTCAATGTCCAAGACCACACTATTGCGGGTCTCTTGTAGTTCGTTGAATTCCTTGACCATGGTCTGCAGTTCCGCCGTCCAATATCGACTGCATGCCTTGGTGGCGGATAGTTGAACATAATGGTGCGGGACCTTGACCGCTTTGGGTACCTCGAGTTGGTAAATTTCCTTTCCCAGATCACGGTACTCGACAGTAGAACATTTGAGAACCTGGCGTTGTTGCTCCAAATATTGGGCAAACCGCTGTTCCAGGTTCTCTTGTTGACCAAGAACTCGGTCGTAGGCGGCCTCTACACCGGGACTGGGCACAATGTAGCCGCGTTGTTCGGCAATATCGTGATCAAAGGCCGTCCGGAAAAATTCCAAAAGTTGGGTTAGATCTGGGCATTGATGTACGAGACGATACAAACGACTCGTGGTGGGGAACTGGGATCCAAGGTCGTTCAACAGAGTTTGGATGGTGGTAAATCCTCGCAGCACACCCAAGAGGTCTTTGATGCGACAGGTTCCGGCGTGGACCCGACTAATTAGTCGTTCCAGATCCGGCAGCCCCTGTAAACCCCCACGCAGGCGGTCACGCTGGAGCGGTTGGTGGCAGAGAAGATCCACCACATCCAAACGTTGGTTAATTTGGTCGGGGTCACGCAACGGATGGCATAACCAGCGACGGAGCAGCCGTTTACCAAAGGGGGTAACACACCGGTTAATCAATTGGAATAAAGTCCCGGCCTCGCCGCCCTGGTTTTCGTCGGTGGTTTGGAACAATTCTAGATTAGCCATGGTTTGTCCATCCATCAAGAGGGAAGTAGCATGACACATGGGTTGGTACTGGCTAAAGTTACCCAGAGATACCAAATCATGGTCCAACTTGAGGGAACGCAGGTAGGACACGAGTCCTCCCACCGCAGATAGGGCCAGAGGGTCCGTAGAGTCTAGATTCTGCAGGATTGCGGGCCAGCCCTGGAGAGAAGAGTCTGCAAAATATCCACTGGCTTGCAGCTGATCCACGGTGGTGACGTGGTCCCAGAATTCACTCTCACTCACCAGTCCGTTCCACACGGGGGCATGCAGGAGGTTGTTGAGCAGTCGCCAGGTGGTTCGACTCACGTGACCTCGTTCGTAGACCACCTCCTTGGGCTGAACCTGAACCAGCAAGGTTTCCAAAGTAGTGCGCTGTAAGTCGTCCTGGAAACCGCATACATGAAAGTGACCGGTAGCGGTGTCGACAAAACACACACCAAACTTTGGCGGTTGATGGTCACCGCGGAGAAACTCTTTGAAGCACAGACAATAGGTAGCAGCGTCCTGCTGAAGCATAGTGCCGTCCACTAGAGTACCAGCGGTGAGGATTTGCGTGAGCTCCCGGCGGATAATCTTGTCCGCCTTGGTGGTCTGTACAGCCTTTTCACGCATGGATTTACCGATGGCGGTTTCCATCTGGTCCACTTTGGCAATTTTATATCCCTTGGCGATAAACTGGGAAGCCCAAAATTCAAAAGACGATTCGGGTACCCCCACCATGCGCATATTCACCCGGTCGGTGAGTTTGAGATCAAAATGTTGGTGGCCAATGTCGGCGTCCTTTTCATACAGTTCATAAAATTTGCCCTTTTTGAAAAAGACGACCGTGTCAAAATGACGGGCTTTGATCTCCCAAAACTGTTGTTCAAAGGGGGTAAACTTTTTCCAGGCAGCGGGAGGGATAAACAAGGTGCGAGGATCGTAGTCAGGATGGGTCGGAGGACGCTGGTTCGCGTCCCGGATATCCACCAACCACAAGTATCGATCGGTCGCCTTGTCCGCGGGAGTGGGCGTACTTGGAGCAAGTTTGGCAGGAGCCGGGGACTTGTTGGCACTAGAGGACATAAACCTGGACAGGTTACGTCGAGGAGTGGTCGGACATACCGTAGTCACCATGGTCGATGTAGGGAGGGGAGCGGTGCTTCGCTTTGCTGGAGTGGATGAACTGGGCTCCTCGGGTGAATAGTCGGAATCACTATTGTCCGCTATGGCCGAACGAGTACGGTGTCGTACATGGTTAGGCCTAGGGGATACGGGTTCAGCTCTGTACCGTTTAGTGGAGTCCGATGGCACAGTAGAGGAGCTGCTGGTGTTCTTTCGTTTGCTGCTGCTTCCTGGTGTAAAAAAGGATAAGAGATTACGCTGGTGAGTGGGCGTACCATTACTTTTAATCTTGGTTTTATCTTGTAGCCGTTGGAGAGCCCGCTTTCGATTCTCTTCTATACGTTGCCGTTGAGCCTCGGAGAGGGAAGGGGAAGTACATTCGGGGGCCATGTTATATAGTATAACTATACATGTATATACGAGAGAAGCAAATAATTAAATCGTTGATGGACAGTCCCAATGCATCAAGCGGAGTGTTTGTGGGGGGGGGAGAAGAAGGTTAGATCTACTGGCGTTTGGTCAGAGTATTTTTGTGAAGGTGTACCGCCAAAGAGGAAGGGGTATAAACTAGGTATTGATGGTACATCTTTTTTTTTTAATCCCCAATCATTTTTCATAGTGAGGTCAAAGCGAAATGAATAAACAAATAAATAGTAGTAGCCCAAGGACTCACCTGACCCAGCAGATGGGACCGAACACTGATGAACCAAGTGAATTATTATTATTACTACCTGCCATGAGTTGTGGAAGTTGAATACAGGTGAGATGGGCCCAGTCATCACTTGGAATAATAGGAAAGCCCATAGTGGCTGCCATTTCACACCATCCCGGGAAGAACTCGTTGACCTCTACAACAATGATTGGTGAAGCGATCCTCGCGTGAGAGGGATCGCTTAGTTGTCTATATAGGGAAACTACCAATGGACATTTTTGTTTTTTTTTTCTTTTCTTTTATACTTTTTTGATTCCACACTGAAAAGTGGAAGAGACAAAGCGACAAGTGTATACGGGGGCGGCATTCTCCACTTTTCTCCTTCCAACACCTCAGCATAGGACGACCTTTTATGGAAATGTAAATGGTGATCCATGTGATACCCTTGGGACTGTCTAGGTTCAAGGACGGTACGGGTTTGTCTTCCAAGAAGCGACCACCAGCTGCATTAAATAGAAAATCAGGAAGTGAAACGAGAAAAAAAAAAGTGTGTCCGTCAACAGCATATACCCAATAGATCCAAATGCATGGATGTGACTCTATGCAGTGTCTTGGCGTGGGGTAGTATAAATTGTAAAGTGGAATATGTTGGCCCAAAGTTACCGGATTCCGTCTCTTTTTTTTTTTTTTTGCAACCTTAAATAGTGGTGATTTATACTAAAAGATCGCTGACATTATTATTTTCTATCGTCAGTAATTTTTACACAAGCAAGCCGATATTGTTAATGATTTATTAAAGTAAGTGTAATATTTTATAGTATAAACTGTTTCTTATTCCATCTCTTTTTTTTTCCCAGACACTGTTGCATGTCCACTTTATATTGTTGTGGGTTTAACCATTTTTTGTCATACCTTTTGATTCTTCCCTATACCGGTCATTGGTTCATCCAGTACAGTGTATCCTGCACAAGCTGGGAAATCCTGCACCCTTGCTGGTCCCCCTTTTTCGCTTTATTTCCAGTTTACATTCATATATTTTTTTTTATTCTTTGAGGGATTTATATTCACTAAAATACTGTACCAGTATTCTAGCCTCTCCCCCCTCCCTACTCTCCCTTTTCTTCTTTTTCTTTAAATTTACTTTTGAACCCCCCCCCGCCTCACTAACTCCCCCCCCTCACTCGGGACTCAGCTGCTCTTGCTTGCTCGCGGGGTTGCTTGTGTAACGTTAAACTCGGCTTATTTCCAACCATTACGAATCGCGCTCTTTCCTTTTTATCACTCATCCTTACTCAACCCTTTTTTTTCTACAAAATCTTTCTCATGAGTTTATGGTGACGCTACAAGATAGTGCTGGACTTTGATTACTTCAAACTGTCCCCTATGTACGGAGGAAAGGATTTATAGTTTTTTTTTCTCGGTTATATTCATACCTTGGAACCGTATGGGCGTAACCCCCTTTCCTGCCACTCTTTTTCCTAAAGATTACCGACAGTTGAATATTGCTTGGTTATATATATATAACGTTTTATACACTAGTTACACCACAGGCTGACAAGGCCGACAACAACGCGTGTGTATATGCCACCCCAAGATACCCCACCGTTACCAGAACGCTGCACACTATGACCGTGGTAGCGTCGCTCACATCTCCTGACCTTTCCCAGCTCGTCAACTCGACGACGACCCCTGGTCTTCCACCAGGTTCTCCTTCGGCCGTCGTGACTGACCCTGCGAAACCCATCTCCGCAGACATGGAAAGTCAACTTCAAGACTTTGACAAGTTTCTCCAAACCGCTCCTTCCCAACTTGGTCCTACAGACACCCTGGTGCGACACAAACTACCCACAGGGGACCAAGTCGCATGTATCCGTTGGAAGGAACAGTTTTATATTACTAGCACCGACATTATCCGGGGGCTGGTGTTTCGTTTCCTAGCCGTAGGCCGTCCCGTGCGCAAAATGAAAAAGTTTGAAGAGGGCGTATTTAGCGACCTCCGTAACCTCAAGTCGGGCGTGGACGCCTCTCTGGAGGAGCCCCGGTCCGAGTTTCTGGAGCTCTTGTACAAGAACCAGTGCATTCGTACCCAAAAGAAACAACGGGTTTTTCACTGGTACGCCGTGAAACTCGACTACTTGTTCCGTGAAGCCCTGGAACGTGACCTCAAACGGGAATCCCGCGGTGCCTTGCCCACTACCGGCGGTGGTCACTTGATGCCACCCACTCCAGTCGCCCCCACTCCGGCGCCACCTTCCCCCGTCCTGGGTTTGATCCAAGGTCAACCGGACAACTCTCCGCACCATACCTTCCTCCGGCGAGCCCTATTCAGTATGACCGCTTCCAACACAAACCTTGTCACCAACCCTTTTCTAGTGACCACTCCCACGGGCCCCAAAAGCCTCAAGCCTCAGCCCGAGTATTATCAGCACATTGCGGCAAACGGATTATCCACTTGGGTCCCCTTGGATAAGCCATCGCACGACGGCCATGACGAGGACGATAATGACATTCTATGTGAACTGGAGGCTGTCAATTCCGAACTCAAACGTTCGGAGCCCACCATGTCGCTGTGCTTTGACCCTAACCCCGGTCTTTTGGTGCCTTCTCCGCTGGTCCACGGCGGTGAAAGTGGTCATGGTAGTGGGGCCAGAGCCCATCCAATGTTGTCAACTCACTTTGCGGTGGATGGAGCCTTGAAACATGACGTAGGCGATAAAGCGGAAGCAAAGGAAGGAACCACCACCTGTTCGGTACTCTGCCCCATTCACCTTGCTAAACTTTCACCTGGCTGCGTTCTCTGCTGCTTGGTGGAAAATACTGTAGCCAAGCAAACTATCCAAACTTCTGCCGCTGTACCTCATTTGCCCATATCAGGGGGTGACCCTTGTCCCATGCCTCAGGTAGAGAACACTGTTAAAAAGTCCGAAGAGACCGTCCAGTCCCGTGCCCGGTTAATCTGTCCCCACCGTTGTGGTCGGTCATTTACCCACCCCGACCGGTTACATCGTCACGTCCATGATCATCACCGCCGTCGCTTACCTCATCGCCAGAGGCAGCCTTTGTCTCGGTTGGCCAACGAGAATCCCAACGATAAACCCGCCACAGTGACGTTGCTTGCACGCAAGCATCCACCACCTCCCCCATTATCGTTGAACACTTTACCACTGGGCTCCACTGCTCCAACCCAACTCACGTCACCATTACGGTCACACCTAGCCCTGGAAGGAAGAGGAAGAGTAGATGCCCAGGGTAATGGTAGTGGTCCATTGTCAGGGGTAATGTCATCGTCCCCTTTTTCACCATCTCCCTTGTCGGTCACAGAGCACTACCCCCCTTCCCTGTCGTCACCTACTGTACACCTCTCTTCTCATGTAGGTATGCCGGGTTTTACTCCGCCTTATCCACATTCTGGTGCCATTTACCAGTCCACCATTCTCTCACCAAGTTTATCTTCCCCGACTTCCGTGGTCAATGCTAATGATGCCCTCAATTTACATCCAGGTTGGCTTGCCGGAGAACCCCCTTTTATTTACCTACCCTCAGGGTATAGTCCACACCAAGTCGCGGCCACATCGGTTCCCTATCTCAGTCCTTCTAATACTATCATGAGTACCACGGCGTTGGTTACCAACGGCATGTTCACCCCCGGAAGCCACCCACATTTTGTCCCGGGCTTGGGTCACGTTCTGGGTAGTTTCACTGAGAGCAGTGCTAGTCATCCCGACCGTTGGGACCAGTTGCCCGATTTGATAGCGGATGAAGTGGAAGCTGATGGTAGTGAGCACGTCTCTACTCGGTCATCTAACCCTCATCCCCTTTCTCAAGACGCAGGCGGCCCATCCAACTAATGCATAGTCTTTTTATATTTATTGTCGTTAGCATAATCTCCGTATCATGTTTTATTTTCTTGTCATGATCAATTTTGAGTTGGCATTTTATATCATTGTATATTGACACCCGCTATTGTGAAATCCCTATGGGGTACATTATTATCCCTCTTCCCTACCTTTTGTATCATTAATATCGTGACTGGTTCGAATCGCATCTCCCCATCTTATGTTTTGATATTGAGCGTTATTTGTGTGTGTGTATGTTTTTATTTACTTTTTTGGATTTGGGGTAGGTAGGGCTATCGTATTTAATATTATTTCCTGTCTGTCACCTTTTTTTATCAGTGTCTATTGGTAGTTAATTTAGTGCATCAAGTTGTACGATGATTTTTTTTTGGTCTCGAAAATTTATAAATTTTAGATAACTTAGTCCAGCGAAGTAGACGGTCAGTTTCATTTAATAGACACTTGCCTAGGCTCCCTGGTATCCCCTCGATCTAGCGGGTAGGGTATAGTAATGTACTGGCGAAAAATCTTACAGGGGATTCACATCCGAAATTTCATAGTGTATGTTACCAAATAGGTGATTTTTTTAACTATTGGGACAGGAGTTGGAGATTACATCTTCCACTGAGAACGACCAGCTCCCTCAAGATGAAGCTGATTTGATGGCCACAAGTCAGGACATCCCCGATGATGGTGTAACTACTTCACAAGGTCCCCCCTGTCTTGTGCTCCCAACATGGAGCCAATGGACTAATATTTATCTCCATGAAAATTGTTTTCATTTTGATGTGGTAAAACCACCTTTCAAGAATGTTTGAACAACCAGTCTTTTGAAACTGTTTTATTCTTTAAATGGGCTACCAACTAATAAAAAATATATATATAATTCCTAAAGGAAATAAAAGCTTCTTCTAACCATTCCACATCAATGGTCGGTCATAAACACATTGCACTCAAGATAAAAAAACGTAAAACAACATAGAAATCACATGCTTAGTCTGAGAAAAACCATGGGGCAAAAAAGCTCAAAATAATCCATGTGCGGGATAATAAGATATGATGGAAAATATAGGGAAAATAACCTTAAAAATCGTAGGCTTAAACTAGGTAAAATAGATAGAAAAAATCGTA